>WBNQ01051349.1:0-14887 GCA_013401375.1 Spizella passerina | reverse complement strand
CTTACTCCTTGTCCTTCCTTCCTTCCTTCCTTCCTTCCTTCCTTCCTTCCTTCCTTCCTTCCTTCCTTCCTTCCTTCCTTCCTTCCTTCCTTCCCAGAGAATATAAAATACACAGAACAGATGAAAAATGCATTAGTAGCCTCTTTGTTTTTCTTTGGATGACAATACCTAATAAGTTAAGCTTAGCCTATAGCAAAGCAGTCCCAGATGGCCAGGTCTGTTCTAAATAAGCTGCTTTTATGAGACCAGGATGTCTAAAAGAAACACACTTCATAAAGGGAGAAAATGTGCAAGACAGAAAAAGTCCAGTAAAAGAAAATCTCTCTTACAAAACTACTACTGTTCAGACTCTGAATAAACATGATTATCAAAGACATACCTGGGTTTTGTGGGATTTTTTTTTTCCTTTTTTTTCTCAAGTCTAGAAAGGAAATATTTTAGTCAGATATTCATATACATTTCCATTCTCCTGAAAAAGGTCCCTTCACTGGATGTGAAAGCTTACCTGATAAAGAGACATCTGAAACCCTCAGCAGCGAGATATGCACTTATTATTAATATATTAATTACTGAAATTGCATCATTTTTCTAGAGAGACAGGTATCAAGGGTATGCCAATTAACCTTCTGCTTCAATCCATGCAGACCTCCAACCTAGATTGTACTGTGGCTTTGTAACATGGAGATTTAATCTTCTTTTCCTTGCCTTTTACTTTCTGGGATAGAGATCCCAGACTATCCTGAACCCATCCTTTAAGAAACAAATAAGAAAACAGGTAAGGATTTAAAGGTTTATCATCACCAGGGGATAGTATAACCAATGAACCATTCTCCATCAGTCCAGTGTTGCCACTCTCCAAGAATCAAGCAAAACCCATTCATTTGTTCCAAATCTTATTTAAAGAACACATTCCATGAGCAACACAATATTGGTATCTGCTTTCCATTATTTTGTGCCTTGCAGTTGGATTTTCCATAGTCAAACAGCATTCACAGTCTTGCTGACATGGGTGGTGAGTTTTTTCCCAAAATGTGTAAACCCTGCTGTGTAAAATGTAAAAGAACAAGCTCACATTGCAGCCTGTCCCTGTGTCACATCCTCTCCTTGGGACAGCTATTTTCATGGCACAGAACTCTGTTTCTACTCCTTTTGGTTCTAGACAAATGACCTTGGAAAGACTTAAATGCCCACATTCTGACACAGTCCTGGAGGATCCCTGAACCTTTGTTTCTTCAATAAACCAACAAAAAAGCAAAATGGCAGCATGTTATTATTAATACACAGAATAACCAGAGATTGCACTGATTCCTTTTCTTTTGATCAATTGAACAATACTAAAATCTAGGAAGCATAGAAAGGTTCAGGTTTGTTAAATCTATGTGTCACCAACTACTCAAACATGAAATTGCAGACTAAAAAATTTCCACTCTGAATGGAATTCTTCTGTTTAGGCTGGAGGTACTTTGTTTTAGCAGGGGTGCAGCAGGCACAGTGGTTGGTTTCTTTTCCATGAGAAAAATTAATATGTTTTCATTTCAGGTCAGACTGGGACAATTTTCCTTTTTAATTTCCACTTCAGGCAGCAAATTGAAAAATCAATACTCATCATAGGTTTAATTGCACTGTCTGTGTTCTTTTAACCAACACTCCAGAACACAGCACAGAAATTGGGGTATAAAAATAGAAAACAGAGAGTGGAAAATCTGCTACCCAATAACTTATGCTGCAAATCTACAGCTCTGTGACTTATTCATAGAATCACAGAATGGTTTGGCTTGGAAGGGACTTCAAAGATCATCCATTTCCAGCCCTTCTGCCATGGCAGGGACGCCACCCACCAGAGCAGATTGCTCAAAGCCTCCTCCAACCTGCCCTTGGACACTTCCAGGGCTGGAGCATCCACAGCTCCTGTGCCAGGGCCTCACAGTAAAGAATTTCTTCCTAATATCTAATCTACATTTACACTCTATCAGTTTAAAGCCATTCCCCCTTGCCCTTGTCAGAAGCCCCTCGCTGGCTCTCTTGTAGCCCTTTCAGGTTTTGAAGGTTTTCATTCACTCACTTTTCATTTCAGTGGGTGCTGGATTTGTTAGATATCTTATTTAAAGAACACATTCCATGAGCAACCCAACTATTGGTATCTGCTTTCCATTATTTTGTGCCTTGCAGTTGGATTTTCCATAGTCAAACAGCATTCACAGTCTTGCTGACATTGGTGGTGAGTTTTTTATCAAAATGTGTAAACCCTGCTGTGTAAAATGTAAAAGAACAAGCTCACATTGCAGCCTGTCCCTGTGTCACCTCCTCTCCTTAGGACAGCTATTTTCATGGCACAGAACTCTGTTTCTAGTCCTTTTGGTTCTAGACAAATGATCTTGGAAAGACTTAAATGCCCACATTCTCACACAGTCCTGGAGGATCCCTGAACCTTTGTTTCTTCAATAAACCAACAAAAAAGCAAAATGGCAGCATGTTATTATTCCCACAACCACCAGGTGAGGATACAAGGTGCAGGTGCTACTGACCTAGCATGAATGCAATGGAGAGCTGCTGAACAAGTGGATTTAAACACTGGGAGATGACAAATGTTGAAGGCACAAATTACCCAGCCCATTACTTCACCGTGTTTTGTTGAGAGTAAACACTGATTAAATGCTGGGTCATCAATTGCCAGGCAGTGTTTAGCTTTGTATCATCCCAAAATATCCCTTATCGTGGCAGTGTTTGAATGTTCTCAGTTGGCAGCAGAAACAAGACAGTTGCATTAAGTTAAACCTCAGGATTAAATCTGGTCTCCAGGGCAAAGGCAGAGTGATTAGTGCTCCTGTTTATAAACAGAGTTGCTCTAATCTTTTACTTATAAATTTCCTCCTCCATCTGTTATCCATCAGGGAAGTGAAGCTTTGAGAAATTGTGCAGATGGCTTTAAGGCACTCCAGTTCTTCTGCTAAGCAATGCCTTGGCCTGCTGGATGTGTACCTTGGAAATGGAACTTTATTTGCCAAAACTGCACCTTTTCTGACCCAAGACCCTCACTGAAGCCCAAGCAAGGCATTTTGTTGTGTTGAAAGAAGCAATGTGCAATCCTGGGCCAAAGGATTAAACTTTCATCATCTGGGTTTGATACTTAGATTCTTGAGAGGAAATGAGTGTTAAGCATCCACTGCATGCCAGGATATATTGAAAGATTCCTTTAGCAATACATGCCAGTATTTTAAAAATAGGGCACATTAGGGGTTTTTATGTGCTAGAGAACATTATCTCTTCTCAGAGCAAAGTTTTTGTGCTGTGCTTGGCTTTTTAGTGAAATGAGGCAATTCTCCACCGTTTTTAAAATTATAGCAGTAGAATGCAGAGTGCAGGAAAGCAACCAAGGGAAGAGAGACAAAGGGGGTGATAACAAGCAACTCAACAAGAATGCAGGTCTGGGTAGCTTTGGGCTGCCCACACATGCACATATAACACAGATATCAATCATATCATTGACAGAACCATAAATAGTATTGGGGAAATTATTGAGAGTCCTGGGACTAAAAACAAACAAACAAACAAACCAACCAACCCTAGCCTGACCAAAATCAATGGTCTTCTGACTTTTGTAAACCTCAGGTTTAACATCAGCATTCACAAATAATTAGGGATAAGTCTGTTACAGTCAATTCCAGACTTGGAAAACACTTCCAGTCTTAGCCAGGTAGTTTCTGTAATTGCAGATCTCTTCCCAATGTGTTTCTGTACATAAATACAACCTGGTGGGCAAAGTACTGAAAAATCCATTGAGATATCATAGGAAGTCTGTGCCCTTTGATAGAAAACTCCACGATCTCACAAGCCTGAAAGTTTCTTACTCAGACTGTAGCAGAGTAGAGCTTGTAGGATTAAAGGGATAGGTTTTCTGATGCCTCAGATGTCACCAGAAATTCACATGAATTCAAATGAATGGCACCACAAAATTCATCAGCACCTCAAGGTACAGTGCCTGACTATCTACTCCAATAAACAGATATTAACCTAGCACACTTTCAAGGTCACCTTTGCACATAATATTCAAAAACGTCAGGTCAACCTGTGTACAGCATCCTCCCAGAATCACCACAAAAGATTTCCAGAACATGTTCTTTGAGGTCAGTAACAATCTGTCTATCATGGATTTCCATGACACTGCACACAGTCAGACTCCTCTTCACTCAATCTAAACCAAGATTGGTTTCAACTCAAACTTGAGTTGAAATCCAGGCTCAAATACATGTAACTTCTGCACAATTTTGTATTTTCCATATTGCATATAATACCATTAAAGGAAAATTCTGTTTTGTTACCCGCCCATTCTTAGAAGCCTAACATGGGTGGTTGAATATCATTTGTAGAGAACATGCATTTATTTACTCACAGAAGATTTATATGCAGGTTTTGCTTTAAGAACTCTGTTCATTGAGGAAAACATAATTTTGAGATTGACATAGAATCAAGGACAGAAAATCCAGGTGAAGTTCTCAGTTGTGTCCAAAGTTTTCTATGTCACTCTAGGCAAATCACTTCACACCCCTCTTTCAACACTGAATCTCTAGGATGAAGACTAAAATGGCTTTTCTTGAGTGTGCAAATGCATACAAAAATGTATTAGAGCCTTTGTTTAGATGAAGAAAACACTCATTTTTTATTTGTGGGAGCCCCTGTACAACGAAGCTGTCTTGGCTGGGCTGCTAAGTGTCTCCACAGCGCAAATATAAATTACACACTTGGTCCATTAGTACTCCAATTTTTCATAAAGTGTGATTCATTTCACCAGCCTCTGGAAGTCTAATCTAAGCTGGCCTTCTAAACCCTGGCCAGCAGAGAGAGGCATCTCCAGAGTGCAATTTTTCCCACTGACAGCAGACACCTGGCACTGCCTTCCACTGCCAAATTTCAGTGTTTGTGTCACTGGAGACGCTCCTGCGGTGCCCAGCTGCTCTGCAGGCCATCCCTGCCTCCTCCTCTGCTCCTGAGTGCTCCCAGCACCCACTGCCCTGCAAAAGCCTTTCTCTGAAACAAATAGAGAGGGAGAGCTCGGCTGCTGTACCTGATGTAGGTGTGCAGTGCAGTGTCTGTGAGGGAACCAATGCTCCAGGCACAGCTGCCATCCGTACAAAGGAGCAGGACAGTGCTCACAGGGCCACAGCTGCCAGCTGAACAGCTCTGCAGGCTCCTCCAGCCACACAGACCTTAGATCATCCAGTGCTTTGGATCCAGAAGAGTTTTTTGCCCCATTTAGAACAGCACAGAATTTACTTAAGAAATTATTGTAATTTATGTATTTAAGAAATTACAAGCAGTTATTGGCAAGCCAACTCCTCTATTAAACAGTGCTCCAAAATGCAAAAATGACAGAGGCCCTAATGTGTGAAACTTTCGGCAAAAAGAATGTACAGAGCAAGCAGATACTTAGTAATTACAGAAGAATGCCAGCAACACCACTATTTGTTTTAAGAGAAAGGAAGCCCTGAGTGCTAATTCCTCATAAGAGAAACATCTGTCTCACTGGTATTCAGAAATTAAATTCATGTCCCTCCTTAAGACTTGCACTTATTTGGTAATGTGGCAACCTTAATGGAAAATGGGATTTATATGTCTGGCAATTCAACTACAAAGTTAATGATAGCAAATGGGGGATAGAAAGCAGGGTGGGAAGGTTGAAACTGAAGAAGCAGCATCTGACAGCTTTTAAGAAGCACAGTATAAAAGGCAGCCTCCAAAATCATCTGCCAAAGTGTCAAGGTGATGGATTTTAAAACATAAATAGATTTTTTTTAATACTCTAGACTATAATCCATGTCAGAGCAACACAGCGGGCACAAAAAATAGAGGTCAGTGAACAACATGGCACTTGCAGTCAGCAACACTCCCATCTTGGCTCATTTGCTTTAGTGCAAAAAGGCTGAAGGCACCACCAGGTGACTGTCTGACAGCCCCCATCTTGCAGGGGCCATGCTGCATGCAAACCATTTTCACTGGATAATCTCAGGATGCTCTGCTGGAAAAGGACACCCTGAAGCACAACAGAATTGTAGAATGGTTTGGTTTGGAAGGGACCTTAAAGATCTTCAAGGTCCAACCTCCTGCCATGGACAGGGACATGTTCCACTTGCTCAGAGCCCTGTTCAACCTTGAGCACTTCCAGGGATGGGGCAGCCACAGCTGCTCTGGCAACCTGGGCCAGGGCCTCATCACCCTCATAGGAAAGAATTTCTTGCTAATATCTAATGTAAAATACTCTGAAAAAAGTAGCTCAAAGAGAAAGTTACATGGAGAACATGACAGTCCCTACCCCATGAAGGAAATCTCTCTGTGGATGTGAATTTCTCCCATGTCTATTTCAGGTCATATTTAGCACCCAAATCAGTTTTTCTGAGGTCTTTGTTAGAGATTGACGAAAGGCAAAGCCTGCAAAGCAGGATATTGGTGTTCCCACCCACTTGATGACCTTGAACTTGTTCACTCTCTGTTTCACAGAAATGTGTTTTTGTGTTGCAGTTCAGAAGGGTATTTAACTGCCCCTCATTTCAGTAAGTGAACAAGGCAAGGGAACAAGGCTCTCAAGTTACAGGGAAAGGTACTTTTACAGGTAAATTACAGCAACAGGTAATTGTCAAGTGTTTCAGAAAACAAAAAGAAAGCTTTCTATTTTGAAGTCATGCACTAAACTGACTTCAGCCTTTCATCGTGTGGGGAAGAGCAGAACAATTTTTCATTCTTGTATCACTTCCTTTGTGAGAAAAACCACAACCTCCTCTTTGATATCTATTCAATGAAAGAATTCGCTAGAGGTACCAGAGGTAGAGCAAGAAATATCTACAAAAAACATTTTTAGTAGTTGCACAGACACAACTTGATCTTGGAGTGTGAACACACAAGTGGTGCTTCAGCAGTGATTTGTTGCATTTTTGGCTTCTGGCAAAATGCAGAGAGGAAAGGCAGAAAACTATACTCAAAATACTACAGTCAGTTCTGATAACCCAGGTTACTGACACTTCCCTCCTTCACCAGTCTGAACCACGTGAGAATTTTTGATACCAGCTGCATGCATCCTCTGCATTGCTGCTGATTTGTCTTCCTTGGCCATGGAGAAACGCTTCAGGAAAGACAGCAAAGCATAATTAAGAAGCAGAACAGCAAGACTGCAAGCTCCCAGTCCCACAGCCTGCTGTGGTGACATTCCTGGGACACTGAGCTGCTCCAAATCCTCCCCACATTCATCTCTGAATGCTGTGACCAAAGCAGGGCCGCTGGTGCTGAGTTTGTGCTCCAAATTTGTTCCTTCTGCTTCCCCACGGCTGCTAAGCAGACAGTGAGTTCAGCAGCAGGGCTGTGGGCTGTGTGCTGGGCTGGGACATGGGGAGGGAAACAGTGCCAGAGCCCCTCAGAGCAGCTCCTCCAGTGCATGCCTGGCTGCACTCACTCCAGGAGCTTGAGACACCTCCATAACCTCAACAGGAGCTGGTGGCCCAAAGATCAGTGCATGCCCGGCCTGCACTCACTCCAGGAGCTCGAGACACCTCCATAACCTCAACAGGAGCTGGTGGCCCAAAGATCAGTGCATGCCCGGCCTGCACTCACTCCAGGAGCTCGAGACAGCTCCATAACCTCAACAGGAGCTGGTGGTGGCTCAAAGATCAGTGAATGCCCTGCCTGCACTCACTGAAGGAGCTCAAGACAACTCCATGACCTCAACAGGAGCTGGTGGTTCAAACTGGATCAGCCTTGACTGAAGCAATGTATGCCCTGCCCACCCCATTCCTGTGGCTCCCTAATTACTCTGTCATTTTACTAAACTGGGGCTGTTTCTCCCAGCCAAAACAATTCCACGTTCAAAGAGGCTCATCCTGACGATCAGAGTGTTAACTTTTCCCTTTCTGGTAGACAAGCTGAAGCAGGAACACGGACTGTGGCTGCTGCACCATCCCCTGTGCCCCCACACAATGGGAATGTCATTACTGCCCCGCCGTGCCCCCGAGGGCAGAATAAAAAACCTCTTTCTGCTCTGTCTTACAGGGTAGGACATCATTATTCCGTGAAACATAATAGCTCAACACCTACCCCTGAAACACAATCCACTGCTCTCTCTGTTCTCACCGGAGCTACTGCAGCTCCCCTGTTCCATTATGTAAGAGATTACTTTCCCTGTCTGAGAGCAGGAGGGAAGACATCAGCTGTTATCTTTCAGCCGATAAAGATCTTCATTCACACCTGATGGATTGCAATTTAAGGGAAAAAACCCTTCCTCCTCCCTGGGGCTCTGTGAATGGCAGTGCAATATCAGTGCGTTAATAGCTCCCACTCTAGATAAGGCTGCTCCTGCTGACAGTAGGAAACGGGTTCGAAAGTCGCTGAGATGTTTTGATCACCTGTCAGGGAAACGTTATATCTAAGTTTTGCTTCAGTAGAAATATGCCATTAGCATCTGCAGCACATTCCTTGTCTGGCTGAAGAGCTGGCACCGTGCACAAGCACAGGGCTTTGGGCATAAATCCACATTATAACAATGAAAGGATATGGACCTTGAAACCCCTTTATGTTTGACTGTGACTTCCAAAAGAGCATTTTCCACTTCTTCAAAGCTTCTGAAAAATCTTTTGCACCCCAGACACCCTGTTGTGCCTCCTAATTTCCCCTCATGCCATTAGAAGTTAAGAGCATTTGTTTAAGAGGGTCTCTGCAGCTCTTTTTTGATGCTTACCCCCAAATTTACCACCTCACTCGAAAAGGAAGAAAAATCAGATCATCTCTGGTAAAAATTCCTTTGAAAAAGCTCTATTTTAGGTCTATCAGTATTTCAGGTGTTACAACTTTTGGGAGCATATGAGTTAATATTGTGAGCTGTAACAACTTTCTTTTTTCTAATGTGTGGTCATAGGGAATTTAAGGCTCCATCCTCCTCATCCTTTAACTCTCTGCTTGTCTCCGCGTTTCTCAACACAGAAAGTGTTCCTAGGCTCTGAGATGCTGTAGGAATTATGGTACTGACAGACATTGTGATGAGGGCTGCAGCTGCCAGGGCAGTGCTGCTCCACTCTCCATGGCTGAGATGAGCTCTAAAAGCAAGCAGTGATGATGTGCCCAAGGCCAGAAGGGTGGAGGAACTGATTTTGCAGCTGAGTTTTGCTTGCCTTGCCCAGCAGGACATAGTTGTGGCTATAACTGTGCACAGCATGTGCAAACCTGTGTGCTCACAGGTACCTCCCCTGCCCTGTGGGTGCTGCCACACAGAAATGAACCATTGCACAGTGAATGAGTCCTGATGTGGGACTGCAGCTGCCCTAAACCCCAGCCAGCTCTGCTCAGGGCCCCACTACCCACGAGAGGGAGCTGACAATCCTCTGGCTGAGTCTGACAGCCACAACGCTGCTAACAACCCACTGGGTCTGGCTTTCTCTTTTCCCCCCATTTTAGAAACATCCAAAACATGTTCTTCATAAAAGTGGGGAAGAATAGATGATGTGAGGCAGGTGAAAACAAGTCAATTAAAAAAACCAAACCCCTTATGCCTGAATTCTTCCATATGGACTGCAGATTGACAGTAAACTGTCTGGCAAAAAGCAACGTTTTAAAGAAAATGATTGTGGCTTTTTGCTGCATTGCTCTGTGAGGTGCTCCAGAGTAAAGTCTGGCATTGAGTTAAAAGTGGAGTCTGTGCTGAGGGTGTCTGACAACAGTTCTATCACCATGTGGTACTTGGTGCTTGAAGCAGACCCCAAGGCAGGTGCAGCCCAGTTTGCAGCTGGTGGTGCTGATGGAATCCCAGCAGGGACAGCCCTGGGCTGCTGCTCACCAGGAGGAATGTGAAGCTGGTGAAGCTGGTTCACAGCAGGGCCCTGCTGCAGAGCATGTGGAGATCTCCCTGCCACCCTGTTCCTGCCGAACAAGATGCTCTCCTGCTGCCTTTTCCCACCAGCTTCCCAGACAATGACGTTCATCACTGCAGTTTCCAGCCCAGGGGACAGTGCTGCACCACGCTCCCATCCAGGGTAAGCAGGAGATGAAGGACCAAGCAAATCCTGCCTGGGGAGCAGCTTGGGGGGACCTTTTTCCCTGGGGAAAGGCAGCTGTGAGCAGAGGGTCAGGAAACTGTCCAAAGGCAGGAGTCAGGAGTGAAAAAATACTTTGCAAACACTGAAAATGGCTCGAGGCACAGCAGCACAGCAGGAGTGGGTGCAAACACCCCATGGATGGAAGATTTCTGCTGCTGGAGCCTAAACCTGGCCCTTCTTTTAGTTAAACACATTCTTTGGCAAGGCTGGTTGTCCCCTTCCCATTGCACAGCAGTTTGGCCACTGGCACTTTGAAAGGCTTGAGCTGCATTCCTTTCTCAAGCACAATTCCCAGGGACACCAGGGCTCAGAGAGGCAAGCAGAAACTGCCTTCAATTGAAAATACACTACATTTTAAGATGAGAAGAGCATCCAGCACTATTTTTTACATGAAGATACACTCTAGTTCTCCACATAGCTATCAGCCAGAATAAAATGAGAATACCCCAAAATAAAATTTTAAAAAATCCCCAACCCTGAGTTTATAAGACTTGACAAGTGATAAAACACAATGAAGTGTGTTTCCACTGCATGTGCTCCCTTGACCTGTCATGAATCATGGCAACAGCAAAGGCATGGTAGCTGTGTGAGCAGCAGAGCAGGCTGCCATCTGAATTCCCCTGCAGATGAATAACTCTGATTTATGCTCCCCCAGCAGCAGCCCGCTGTAAATCACACCTGAAATGCTCAGGAACCCCCATGATGTCTCTCTTAGGCTTTACCAGAGCTGGCTGAGGCAGGAGAGGCTCCTCATGGATTCCAGCAGGCTTTGGCTCGGGCCATTGAGGCAGATGCTCAGCACAGAAAATCTCCTGATATTAGAGGGAGGGTTTGGGGGTAAATCAGCTGTAAAAGCCCTGAATGTCAGAGCCCTCTCACAGCCTGCACTTTGCAAAGAACAGGAGACTACTCAGGAACTGCTGCAAGATGTGTTTTACTTTCACAGCCATAACTGAGCCTAATGTAAATGGTGTTTTCTGACACTTTTTTCACAATTGCTGTGACTGTATTACATTTCAGGCAAGGCAGCCCTCTGGGAAGCCAGTGAGAGCAGTGTGCAGAAATCACTTCTCCTGTTCACAATCCATCAGCTGGGCATTTTCAGCTCAGGGACACTGGTCCCGTCCCCTCCTTCCTCACTTATTTCAGAAATGGGATGAATAGTTGCTGCCCAGAGAGGAGCCCACAGGCTCCAAAGATGAAAATGGTCCCCAGGAGGGTCCTCATGGTCAAACCCAGTCTACTGCAGACTGAATTATGAAATGCAATCTGAAAACTGTCCTTATCCCTGAGGCAACAAGACTTTGTTTCATGAAAAGGAATTCAATTTTCACTGTGAAAGCTAGTTATAGATGGGAGCAAATTCACACAAATGTGTTTAGTCAGAGAAATCCTTGCTCCCAGTGTGTTTTCCACATCCAGCCAGGCATAGCAATGGGAAGGCAGAGCCAAGGCACTCTGAAATGTCTCAGAGACAGTTACAACACTGTTGAGGAGTTTATATTAAATAAATTATGGTAAAGTCAAGGAATTCTCTATTTTAAAAATTTCCTTTGCCTGTTCCCCCATTACCTAAAGATTTCTGGGCATTTCTACTAATTTTTAATTTAAAATACTTATATCAATTAATTTAACTAAATAATTCTCGAGGTTTTTGCTGAGTGTTCATTTTGTGCTTGCTCTTCAAGTTGTCTACTGAGCCCTCTCACAGGGATTTCAGCTGTATTCCCTTTGTTTTAACCAGTACTCCAAGTCCTTACTCAAAATTATAACTATCATGCCAAAAAATTGGCTCAGCAACATTTAAACTCGGTGGGTCCATCTTGAAAATCACCCACATCAAAACTGGAAAACTGTTGCCTCTCTGTTTACCAGCATAGTTTGTCACCACTTGCATAACAAGTTCTCAGGATGAATCATGGATAAATGATGTGATGTCTCTGAAATTTCACTTTTCCTCTAAAGAACACAGTTAAATTTAATTGTTGTTTTTAAGAACAGACCAATAGGCAGCCTATAGCCACAAAATATTCAGTGAAGCACGAGGACACTGACACCCAAGATTTTACCAGTTATGAAAGGGTTTCAAGGAATAAACAGTTGTGGCTTATAATCAACGCTGCAAAAATCAGAGTATCTTCTCTTGGTTATTTCAGTAAGTGAAGAACAAATCCCACAGCCCTCTGGAGGCAATGGAAAAGTTTGTATCTTCAAAAGCAAAAGGATGTGAGTGTTTCAAAACCATCAAGAAGACCCAGTGGCCCATTAGGTGCTCCTCTCTGGCACCAGCTGTTTAAGGAATAATAACAATGCAGTAAAGTTGATGTGAAGCAGAATGGCAGGAACTGAGATCCACAGCTTCCAGCCATAGACCAATGCATGGAGATAACAACATTTACCTCCAGTAATACCAGTTTGATACCAAGATCAAACAGAATAGTATATTGTTATTCAAACAGAATAATACCAGTTTGATACCAAGATCCCAGAATATCTGAATTGTAAGGGACCCACAAGGAAATTCAAGTCCAACCCCCTGCAGGCCAGGGGGATGAGCTCAACTCACAGTCTTTGGCAAGAAGCCTCTGCACTGTGGTTTCAAGGCACATTGTGTGTTTTGAAGAGAAGGGGGCTGGCCCCTCTCCCTTTCTGTAAGTGCTGGCCATGTTAGATGAGTATTTTGGTTTGGAACAGTATTTTGTGAATATGGGTATTTTGTGCACTTGGGAAGCCATCCCCCATGGCTCCCCTCACCACAGAGCTCACAGAGGTTGCTCAGCTCACACAGCAGTCTTAGGTTCCTTTTGTGGGAGACAAAATCCAGCCCCCTGTTCCAGCACACCTCAAATGTGGGATGTGAGGCTCCCAAACTGCACCCTCTGGACACTGCTGCAGCCCATGTTCCTGATGGCACCTTCTGCAGGAAGCCACACTACATACCAATGGAAACAACCTCCCTGAGCCACGCCAGGACCTCAGCAGCAACCCCTGGAGACACTAATCCAACCCATTTCTGCTAAGTTATTGTAGGAACAATCCTGTAGAAGCTTAACTAAGGGGTTTGTCCCTGTGCATTAGTCACAGACTACTGTGGGCAGGGCTGAAGGTTTGGTTCTGTCCTTACCACTTTCTTCTGGCAGAAGTTTTACTTCATTTTGTGTCTGGCTCCAGCTCTGACCTCCCTGCAGGTCCCTGTGCCTCAGTCAGGCCAGGACTTACCTGAAACAGCGAGAGCACCTAATGGTGCCCTGCTGTAAATCCCCGTGTTACTGCACTGCTGTTCACAGCTGAGCACAGCACAGGCTGGCTGGGCACTGGCATTGAATGATCCAGGGGACAGACACGGGACATGAGCTGGTTACACCCTGTGGCACAAATGGCTTCACTCTCAGCATCACCACTAGGGAATCTGGCTGGTGGGAGCAGCCTGGATCTGGCACATGCAATAAGAAAGGAGCTGCAAAAGCAAATTTTCCTGAGGAGGAGGAGGATTAGTGTAGGACTTTGGTGATGATGTTTGAATTAGCTTTAACAAATATCCCTCAAAGGGAACAGCTTTTGGCTCTATCCTGAACACTCCGTTGGCTTTGAACTACAAGGGATTCCACAAAATCCCAGTCTATTTGCACTCCTCTCTGGTAGTGTAGGATCTTCTTGTCTTTTTTCATGCTGGCTGTACAGCTCACGCATTACCTTTGAAATTTCATAGCGTGTTATGTAACTTTATTTTCTTTGTGTCCTGGCCTAGCTTGCTTTTAATACCAGCTGTGTCTTTTCAGCTGAGGTGAGGCTTTGCAGCTAGGCTGCATTATGTAAACATGCATTGTAACATCCCCAAACCTGCAGTTAGCCAACAAAAGATCAAACAGACCATGGTGCTTTCATGGCAGCCATCAAAGTCACTCAAAGTTTCTCAGTGAAAGCTCNCTTTGATTTCAGAGAATTAAAGTAATTGCCACAAAAGGGCTGACAAACCCCACAGCTGCTGGAGTAAAAGGAGCAGGAGCTGCATGGATGTACACAGCATGCCTGGGCAGGAGAAAAGGTGGGCAGGGAGGGGGGCCTGGTATTGACTTCTTTAATTTACTGTCTATTTTTCCATTTAAGCCATTTTGATCCTAAGAGTATATCAAAGTATTATTTCCTTTCTTGTCTTTCCTAAATCAGCTTTATCAACTGAACCAGTTGTGAATGTTCAGAAAAAGAACACAAAGCACAGTCAGAGCTGTAGTAAACAAGATGTGCAGAAATATGGTTTATTTAGTGTACTCATGAGAGGACTGAAAAGAGCAGCTGCAGATGAGAGAAAGACAAACAGCTCCTCACGTGCACTGATGATAGGACAAAGAGTAATTGGTTTCAACCCTGCTAAGAGAGCTTCAGGTTGGACTTCTGATGTGATTAATTTTGTGCTAGGCAATCTTGTTCAAGAATCTGTGAAACCTCCACCACAGGAGGGTCTCATAAGCAGCCGAGGCAGGAATGGTTTAAGTGTTCATGAGAACAACTGATCCTGCCTTGGAGGAATTGAAGAGCTGTAGGTTAAAACACTTCTATGAAACATCTTCCAACATTGTCTCCAAATGCCTCATTTTATTTTCTCAAGTACCTTGGATTAGGCTCTGAATTGATTCAAAGTTTGGGGTTGTTCATGCCTCAGCCAAGACTTTGGGTTCCACTGCTCTCTCCATTTCACATCTAAGTTTCCAGCTGGTGCAAGTGGGGTGACAACCAGAATCCAGGCCAGGAAACAGCAGTGGGCCCATGACCCTCAGAGGCAGGCAGGCCTCGCTGTTGGATGCCAGAGCCTGGCAGAGCTT
>WBNQ01051347.1:0-27864 GCA_013401375.1 Spizella passerina | reverse complement strand
AAATGTTGGCTCAAGGGGGAGGATATGGAAGGTACATGCCATGGGATACCCTGTGGGTTTAGCTCAGAGACCACAGAGAAGGCATGAAGAGTTGGGATGGGAGACCTACCGTGACCCTAGAGACATTAATTGTAAGGAAAACAATCCCAAATGGGGTTTCTTCCAGGAAAGCTGCTACTCCCATCTCCAGTGGATGGTTTCCCAGGCAGAGTGGAAGGGCTGAATTTATTCCTGATCCTATGGGAAGAAATTGTAATCCGTTTCTTCAAAATGTAAGCTTAGATGTGGGTTTTTTGAAAATGCGTATTCCGAACTAGTCTGATTGTAAGCCCTCTTTATCAAGTGATTCAGAAGAATGATTTCACATGGGGGCCCAAGCAACAGCTTTTCAACAGAATAAACTAGAAATACTTGGAAAACACTCACAGATGCTTGGGCCAAGGAACATGGCATTTAGTGGGTATATTATATCATGAACCAGCTGAGAAAACCACATGATCCAATGGACTGTTAAGACTCTACTGAGAGCAATGGACAGGGGGAACCTTCAAACATTGGAGTGCACATTGGCAAAGGCCACGTGATGAGGCAGCACTAGAAGATCTGCCAAGTGGGCTGGCCCTGCCCAGTCAAAACTTTTACTGTAGAAGAGAATAAATTTCCTGTAGTGCACATGAAAACTGTGCTGCAGAAGACAGTCTGGGTTGTTCCTGCCTTGGGCAAAGGCAAACTCATCTATGGGATTGTTTTTGCTCAAGGACTTGGGCATACTTGTTAAGATGGAAGGATCTGCAAGTCTGGTTTGTGCATTGTTTTCATAGAATAGCCAGTGCATTGTGGGATGTTAATTGCTGTGAAATGCTGTGTATTAGCACTTCTACGTCAGCTGCATGTCCACAATTGCACTGGGCACCTCATGGTGCCTGTCTCCACCCCTCCAGCTTTGGGGATGTGAACTCAGCTCCCCTTCAATTGCTGTATTAAGAATGAACTTTGATGTAACAGGACAAGTAGAGCAGTGACAGAATCAGAACTGGCTTCAACACGCACCAGTCCAACACCAGACCCCCTCTTTCCTGCCCTGAAAGACTGTTCATGACACTCACAAGTCATGACTGTATAAGCCAAAAGTCATGGACTGAATGAATTCAATAGACTTCTACAGGGATTGTCTATAGATTAAGTAAATCCTGTGTGTTCATCTATAAAAAAGATGGGCAAGGTGCTGGTATATCGGGAAGTGTGGAATCTGGCATGACATAAATGGTATGGAATAAGCAGCTGATACTTCTCTGGTGTCAGCTGGGAGTTAATTTTCTTCCTAGTAGCTGGTACAGAGCTGGTTGTTTTTTTTTTTTAATTAGTATTAGAATAATATCAGTAATACAATAATGTTTCAGTTGTTGCTCAGCAGTACTTACCCTGAATCAAAGACTTTTCAGCGTCTGATGCTCTGCCAGTGAGAAGGTGCTCAAGCCACAAGGGAACAGGGCCAGGACCCTGACCTGAACTGGGCAAAGGGATATAACATCATGCCCAGTACTTAAACTGGGGGAAGTTGGCTGGGAGGGGCCATTTGCTGCTGGGGAACAGGCTGGGCATCAGTCAGTGAGTGGTGATGAGCACTTGTGCTCTGCATCACTTGTGCTTCTCAGGTTTTCTCTCTTTTTCCCATATTATTACTTTGGTTCAGTAATTTAAGTGCTTTATCTCAACCCACAAATTTTATTTCTAATTCCCTTCCCTACAGTAGGGGGAAGGGACAGGGAGTGAGCCAGAGGCTATGGGATGCTTAGCAGCATGCTGGCTGGGGTTAAACCACATCAAGGGATCTTTGGGCCTCTGCTCTGTAAATATTGTTTCCATGTCTTACATGCTGAAAATAGAAACTGCCAATATTTAGTCAACCTAGCTGTGATAGCATTTCAAAAAAACCAACTGCCAAATAAACTTGAATACAAATTAACTTGTATATTCAACTTAGTTCTGTGTGAAAGTTTCTCATTTTGTTCATATGTACATGCAGCAATACAAGATTCACTCTTGCAGCTTGGAACAATCTATTCAAATAACCTTCATAGGTGATCTCACTACTTGTGTCTCAACCATTGTCAAGAGCTCAATTTCTCCTGCAATTCTGATGTACTAGGATTTAAAAGATGACTTTGGCAAATGTGATACAATTTCAAAGCGAGCAGCAGTAAACTCTCTATGCTGACAAAATAAATCTTCCTGTAATAAAAGCTCAAGCAGTGTTTTAGTGTTTAATGCGGAAATCTCTCTCTCTCTGTGGACTGCGTATGTAGTTTCATTCTGAAGAAAAATCATGTCAATACAATTCAATCTGAAGAGTCTAACTGCTAAAGTGTTTATGTAGTTTCTCAGATATAATTATAAATAAATAGCTCCTCAGAAGCTAAAGTGTTTGTGTCAATAGTTCAGATGCAGAAATTCAAACCTTACAACCTCTTTAGCAGATTTCCTTTTCTTCTGGAAGATTAACTTCATCACCTTTGTGTTCATTGATGCAGTGTAGAATTGGGGAATTTGTGCCTATGCTTTTTGACTGTGCACCTCCATCACTGCTGTAGGGCTTTGCTACAGACAGTTCATGATTTTTTTTTCTGCAGAAGCTTTTTGGATAAACTCAACAGAACAAGTAGTTCCTTCCTGGTGTATCGTTACAAGTGTCATAATATCTAAGCATTAAAACACAGCCCACAAAGGAGTTTTGCAGTTAACACTGAGCAGCACTATCAGCTACCTCTGTCATGTAAGAGTTGATCACAGCTAGCTACACTCACCATGCAATTAAGAGCTTCTTCACACCACTGAAATCAAACTGAAGTACTACATTTATTAAATTACAACCAATGCCATGTTCAGCAACTCCATGGCTGTACACTGCTGTTTGGTGTACAAGCTGCAGAGATCACTTTGGAGTCTCCTCAAACTTGGGCTCTACAGGAGGAATGGGAGAGAAAATTCACATTAGTCTTTTTTTATTTCATCTTCAATCACCACAATTAATTTGTAATTCACAGAAAAGTAACCATTACATTGGCAAGCTAAGGCAGTACATTGCAGTCTACATCTCCACTGACTGATTAAATGTGGGCAGCAGTAAACAATAAGTAGGATGGAGATAGGTCTTTTTCACCTTGCAGGAGTTATGTATAAAGGCTAAGCCTCAGTAATGTTCTGCCTAAACAGCTTTTAGTGACACCTGGCATAGGGGAGAAGACAGCAGAGAAACTGAAGAAGTCAACCAGAACATTACTGGACGAGTATTTCCCACACAGCTCTAAGAACAAGTAATCTCTCTTCTCTCCCTTTCATTAGTGTATCATCAGTGCTTACTAACAGAGAGGAGCACCCAATTTCAACTCAACTCAGCTAGATGCTCTCAGTGCAAACACTGACCAAGGAGTTCTTGATGTGAAAGGTACAGGCTCACCAAGGTTAGGGCTTTGGGCACTTGGGTTACTAATGCCTGCTGTCTTTAATACAAAGTCTGAGAGGCAAGGGTCAGCTTACAGAAAGCATCCCTAAGGTAAAAAAATTGATGTTCCTACTCATATAATTACTCATATTAATTACAATTTGAAACCTAATTGAAATTAGATCACGGATAGGCAACAGTGGCAAAAAGAACAAAGTCATGTTGTGTCTGTGCTTTGCTCTGTTCCTATGGTCACAAAAATTCTTTTTCCTTACAAAAACAAGTAAAATTTTAATATTCATAGTTTCACATATGACACAGAAATAAAACTGAATGTAGTGAAAATGCATTCCTAAAATTGTGGGAAAATGAAACAGAAAAACCATAGATCCTACTTTACAGGTACTCTGTTTTATCTGCACAAGTAACAACCTGACACCAACTTTACCCAACAAAATACTACCAAAATCCAAAACATTTTCAACTGTGTTCCAAGTCTAAATTAGAATTCCCAGACCGTCTGATCAGAACTACAAGCTGCTCACTATGGTTGCTTGGCCTTGGCTGGCTGCCAGATCCCCACCAAGCCTCATGCTGTCTGCCCTTTCCCTTCCATGCTAAAACAAACTTAGAGCAGTTAAACAGAAGTCATATACAAATAGCTGAAGAAAAAGGTTTAATATAATTTAGCCACAAAATATTCATAAGTAAGGAAGTTAAGTCCTATGTTAATTTTCTGAAATCAGTGGCTTTCCAGAGGAGCTTACAAAATCAAAAAAGTCATAGTTTGGATGATGTTAAGACTAAATGATATTCACATTATATTCTGCTGATCCTTTTGGCAAGATGAGAAAAATACAGACCCTAGGCTATTTCTATTTGAGGTCTTTCTTTAGGGTGTCTGAAGGACAATTAAGATAGACTAATCTGACTGCAAGTTTTGTTAATAATTAGCATAACAAAGACCACATCCCTGCTAGAAAAGGCAAATAATCAAAACAGGAGTCACATGGAAACAGATGTGAACTGTTCAAAAGCACAAGATTCCCAATGGGCATTTTACACCAAATTAATGGTACAAATAGAAACTAAAGGGGAATTTAAGAATCCTGTGAGTGAACATGTCTCTACTTGCAATTAGAATTCAGTAAGGTTGTTAACTCACCCTCAAACTTAAATTCTGGAAACTTGGTGAGATCTCCTTCACCATACGCCCGCTGGAGTCTTGCAAGGGATTCATTCATATCTTTTTGAAACTCAGGTCCTGCATCAACAGGCCCTCCAGCTTGCCTAATAAAACATTAAAAGCTGTGATTAACAACTCAGTTCTAGTATTTCACATGGAAAATTCTATGTTTTCAAGCTCATTTATAAATTAAAACTTTCTAACAGCCAGTCAAAGGAAACAATTTAAAATATTTCCAAATCTCAATATATGACACCTTAGGGCCTCCTTACCTTACACAAACAAGATTCTCAGGGTAAAGGTTTTCTGCTGTCAGTGAGGAAAATCCAGCTATCAAGGATGAAAATCCAAGCTTTTTGAGACAAGAGGTGGTCTTACTAGGCAACACGACTGATGAGTATGGAAGCTCTCAGGCTTTTAGTTTGGTTTGTTCCAGGTGTGAATTCCTAACAAAACTATGATTTGCACGTCTTCTGTCTCTGAACTAGTTATCTCAGTTAGTAAAGTTTAACTGTTCTTGCCAAGAAAATACAGTTTGAATGCTAAAGAAGCAAAAATCTCCTCCACAACAGGAGCTTCTTGGCATTTAAGCATCAGATGACTAAAATAGTAACTCTTTAGATTGCTATCACTCAGTTGTACCAGCACAGGATCCATGCTTAGAATTGGTAAAGATCACCAAGTATCTCCCACCCTCCACAGATGGGTTTGTAGGTAGGGACAGACACATCTTCTACCAGTAGAGCTAGGAAGCATCTTAATTCCTTTCCAGGAATACTTCCCAAGAACAAATTACACGTAGAATTACTATAGCTTTCCTTTCCTGGTCAGCAGTACATCCAATCTAAGATTCCATTTGAAGGAACTGCTTATTAACTTAAGCAGTTAAGTAAATGGACCACCCTGATAATTCCATTAATTCTTAATTGGTTTTGGAGGCTATTTCCATTCAGCTTCTGGAAACAAGACTACAGAATAACTGCTTTCCCCAGCCAAAAAAAAAAAAAACCAAAAGAAAGGGTGGTTTGTTTAGCTTTCCCCCCCTATTTACAGAGCATGTAGATGGGTAAAAATTAACATACCAGTACATTCATGCAGAGTGCGAGAGACCTTAACGGTGTAGATTAACTGCCCAAGAAAGAATGGCATCAGATTTTTTTCTTTTTTTAGGGGAAAAAAAGTGCTATTTTCTATTAGATCTGCAAGAACAACCTTTCCCACTAGTGAAACCATAAATGTTGCAGAAAAACACACCTTAAATATTTACAGACCAGCCTACAGAAGTATCAAACTGTGAAAATTAAACACTTCAGGTCTGATGTTGTTAAATCAACAGATTTTCCACTTAAGACAATTTCCTTTACTTACTTGCTCTTCGTGTTGTACTCTCTGATCTTGTCCACGAAGAGCTTCTGGACGGGGTCGAGCTCTTTTGCCTTGATGAAGGCAATCGCAGAGAGCCCAATGTTCCTGCGCAGGTGAACGGACACGGCGGAGTGGAAAAGGGAGGAAAGCCGCAAGATCTGCTGCAGGATCATGGTGGCACTACTACTTTAATAAAACACGAAAGGAAGAATAAAAAAATTAGTCACGGCGATATAACAAATGCATTAAAAAAGCAGGGGAAAAAAAGCTTGGAGCTAAAACAAAAGAAAAAAATTTCCTTTAGGATATTATTAAGATAAATGCATAAGAAGAAAGAAAAATGTACTTTGGAGCTGAGCTTTAAAGCTCAATACTTTATAGAGAGGTATTCAAAGGTTATTTAAAACAGCATGGGGAGGAGGGGAAATTCCAGCAACCACTGAACCCGAGGACACCGTGATCCCACCGCTGCAGCTCCGCGACCCGTTCGGTACCGCGATTCGGTACTGTGGTTCGGTACGGAACCGCGATAGAACAACCCAGACAAACCGTGAATTCCGCTCTTCACGTTGTTTAAGCAGGAAAAAAAGGCGACACTTCCAACCCCAGAGTCACCTTGGCCGCGCCGCTGCCTCCGCTCGGCCCCGCCGCCCTCGCAGTGCGCGCCGGGAGCCACCGTCCCCCCCCCCCGCCCCTTCCACCCGCACACCCGGGGCTGCCCCACCCGCACACACTGCCCGGCCCCGCTGAGCGCCCCTGGGACCTGGGACAGCGCGGGAAGAGCCCTGGGAGAGCCCAGCACGCACCGTCCCCGCACAGAGCCGCCTCCAACTGAGGGAAAGGGGCTCAGGGCCTTCCGGAGCCGCGGGGGCTGCCGGGAGCCGTAGTTCGTGCGGGGGCGCGGCGGTGTCGCGCGTTTCCCCGCGCTGGGCCTGCGCGCCGCCCCGATTCTGGCGCAGCCCGCTCCCGGACCCGCTCCCGGAGCCGGTCCTGCGCCCGGAGCTGGGGGAGTTCCCGGACGCGGACGGACGGCGGGACGTGCCGGTGCGGCTGGCGAGCGGGCGGACGGACGGACGGTGGCGGCGGCGGCGGCGGGTGAGCGCGGCCCGGCCCGTGTTTTGTTTCCGTTTCTCTCCCGGCGGCTCCGCGGTCCCATTTCCGTTTCGGGTTCAAACAACGACGCGGAGGCGCCGCGGGAAGCGGGGCCCACGGGGAGGTGGCGCCTTGGCGGTCGCGGGGAAAGGCCCTGGGATCAGGGATCGAGGGCTCCCGCCGCGGGGATCGCGGGGCCTCCCCGGCGTGTGAAAACTTATCCCCTCTTGTAAAAACCCTGTTTTGGCCGAACACGTAGCAGGATGTGTGGCGTCTTGTGGCTCTCCCCTTGCCGTGGTGAGAAGCCCCTCGAGTGATGTGTCCAGTTCTGGGCCACTCTTTCCGAGAAGGAAATTAGAGGGGCTGGAGGGAGTCGAGAGAAGGCAGCGGAGTTGGGAAAGGTTCTGGAGCGCAAATCTGATGAGGAGTGAGTCCCCCTACACTCACCTTGGGGAAAAGCAGGCCCGGGGAAGACCCTGTATCTCTTAACAATTGCCAGACNTCCCCCCCCCCCGCCCCTTCCACCCGCACACCCGGGGCTGCCCCACCCGCACACACTGCCCGGCCCCGCTGAGCGCCCCTGGGACCTGGGACAGCGCGGGAAGAGCCCTGGGAGAGCCCAGCACGCACCGTCCCCGCACAGAGCCGCCTCCAACTGAGGGAAAGGGGCTCAGGGCCTTCCGGAGCCGCGGGGGCTGCCGGGAGCCGTAGTTCGTGCGGGGGCGCGGCGGTGTCGCGCGTTTCCCCGCGCTGGGCCTGCGCGCCGCCCCGATTCTGGCGCAGCCCGCTCCCGGACCCGCTCCCGGAGCCGGTCCTGCGCCCGGAGCTGGGGGAGTTCCCGGACGCGGACGGACGGCGGGACGTGCCGGTGCGGCTGGCGAGCGGGCGGACGGACGGACGGACGGTGGCGGCGGCGGCGGCGGGTGAGCGCGGCCCGGCCCGTGTTTTGTTTCCGTTTCTCTCCCGGCGGCTCCGCGGTCCCATTTCCGTTTCGGGTTCAAACAACGACGCGGAGGCGCCGCGGGAAGCGGGGCCCACGGGGAGGTGGCGCCTTGGCGGTCGCGGGGAAAGGCCCTGGGATCAGGGATCGAGGGCTCCCGCCGCGGGGATCGCGGGGCCTCCCCGGCGTGTGAAAACTTATCCCCTCTTGTAAAAACCCTGTTTTGGCCGAACACGTAGCAGGATGTGTGGCGTCTTGTGGCTCTCCCCTTGCCGTGGTGAGAAGCCCCTCGAGTGATGTGTCCAGTTCTGGGCCACTCTTTCCGAGAAGGAAATTAGAGGGGCTGGAGGGAGTCGAGAGAAGGCAGCGGAGTTGGGAAAGGTTCTGGAGCGCAAATCTGATGAGGAGTGAGTCCCCCTACACTCACCTTGGGGAAAAGCAGGCCCGGGGAAGAACCTGTATCTCTTTACAATTGCCAGACAGGAGGTTGCAGCCAGGTGGGGGTCGGGCTCTGCTCCTCTGCAGACCAGAAATAAAGAGTCCCTACGCTGTGCCAGAGCAGGTTTAGGTTGGACAATGAGAGGAATGCTGGAATCACCATCCCTGGAGATGCTAAAGGAAAGACTGGATGTGGCACTTAGTGCCATGGTCTAGTTGACATGGTGTTCAGTCTCGATGATTTTGAAGGTCTTTTCCAACCTAATTGATCCCATGATCTTGCCTAGTTTGCTTCCCAATGTTTGGCCAGGTACATGCTGCACAGCCACAGCTCCCAGTTTGGCTTTATTTTCTCACTTCAGGCTGTTTATAGGGAAGTTAAACACATCAAATCTGGTGTGATTTCCCCCCACCCTGTTCAGTGCTCCACTGTCTCCATCATAAAACTGAACTGGCTCATGATTGTAAAAGCTGATCTGTAAAGGATGGGCTGTCTGCTTTGTTACCTGCTTTGTGTTGGTATCTATAATTTGGATAATGTGGATGGATAGGAACCATGTGCTGCACACAGCAGAGCTTCTCTGGGGCACAAATAACTCTAGGGACTGGGCTTTCAGTATCAGCTGATTTTGTGTATGAGCTCCAGAGCTGGACCCCATCTCACAATTACCTGCTGGGCTAGCAAACAATTCTACTCCTAGAGTTTGTGCCCATTTCCCAGTGGGCTCATTCCTTGCTTAACTCCTTGTGTTCTAGGGAAAAGATTGATCTTAAACAGAACAGGGGGACTACTCTCCTTACTGTAAAGGATGCTGGAGTAGCCCTGGGCTGTCACATGGGAAAAAGGCTTTGTTGACCATGCCTTCTTGTATGTTAGGGGAGGTCAGCTTTCTTCTTGGCTAACTGGTAAGTCCTAGGGCTTGTTAGATTGAAGGAAAAAGTAGAAACAAGCAGAAATCAGTAGGCTGAGCCTTCCAGCAATCAACCACAGGTTTTATGTTCCTTTGAACAAGTGCTGCTGTTGAAGTGTTCCTGCCACATGAACCCTCCATGCAAGCCAGGCTCTTTGAGCCTTCTTGTCTCTCAGCAGCCTTCAGGGAAGGGGCAGGCAGTTCAGTCCCATCTGAACCTATATTCACTTTCTAACTCTGCATCATCCTGCAGGAGCAACCTGCTAGACTTAATGTGAAATGTTCATATTGAAGGAAATCTCTTTATGCTAGTATAGGGAAGACTGAATAATTTTCCCCTTTAGGCTTCTGTGAACTTTAATAACTTTATGTGTTTACATTATATTGTTATTCTTTATACCCATCTCCCTTCTTTGTGTCTGTGCTCAGCAGAACCATCTTTCTTCCTCTTCATGTGCCTGCTCTTTGTGCACCTGCTTTTTGTGCCTGGGTTCCTCTTTCCTGTCCCTCCAGGGATCTGGAAATATAGCAAAGCCTGAGAGATTCAGCCTTTGAAGAGGGAGTGAGCAGTCACTAGTCCCAGCTGCCAGTTTGAAGTCCAATCCATACGGAATTTTAAATGCCTTAACTAAGTTCTGCTGTGGGCAGTAATATTTTCTCACTCTCATCACTCTGCATTTAGCTGTATTGAATAATTTCTGTCAGATATCTATCAGGGTGGTGAGTTCTTTCTGTGAATTTGCACTGTTTTCTCAGTAAATAACATATGAATATGTCAAAGAACAGAAATCCCAGCCTAACCCCTTTGTGACCTTCCTGGTAAACTCCCTTTGGTATTTGATTTTAAAAAATGTATGATAGGACACAAAATATTGTCTAGTCTTGTTGGTCTGTGACTAACACAAAAAATTCTTTTCTGTTCATAGCTCTTAAGACATTGCAGCCATGACTAAGAGAGAGGCAGAGGAGCTGATAGAAATTGAGATTGATGGAACTGAGAAACAGGAATGCACTGAAGAAAGGTATGTACTGTCTTTGCTTTTTGGGATCCTTAGGCAGCAATTAATTGACTAATTAGTTTTTCTGTTTCTTGTCTAATTAAATGGTGATTTTCCAGAAGTTGAGATGTAGCAACTATAGGAAATCAGTACAGTGCTGTCATGTTCCTCAACCTTCATTATCTAAATCCCAAACTGTTTTATCTCTTGCTACGTTATTAGTACTTTACTTTTCCTATTTTCATGTCTGTAGTAGCATGTCTGTGTGTGTGCTGCAAACCTTTCAGCTTCAGTGGATCCTTCTGTAGTTGAGATGGACCTTTCTATATCTCCAGTCCTTTGCTTTACTGTTATGCAGGATTTTACAGGATGGTTTGTTTTTAACAGGGCAGAAATGATGCTCGGTATCTACTATACCATTGTTAGGGCCATTGAAACCGTACATACTGAAGTAGGATACCCTCTGATTTAATTACCTCAACCTGGATTTTTAGTTTCGTATGCTTCCTTTCTAATTTTCACCACTGTGTTTGGAAGCTCAGAGCATCAGCTAATGTGTAGGATACTGCTGCATTCCGGTCTAAGCACAGAAGAGCAAAGAAAACTAATTGTCTGTGCATGAAACAGATCGAACACAGAAAGGTATGAAATATAACCCAAAACTTAATTAAAGCCAAATGAGGTTATGTGTTGGTACCAAAAAAATTGATATCTTTTATTTAATACTAGAGAGAAAGAGAAAAGAAAGAAAAAAAAAACAATAGAGGTGGGAGGCGGGGTCAGGGAGAGTGACAAATATTCAGTGGAAGCATATCACCCTTCCAGGGGTCCCAATGATATCTTGTTGCTTCCCTCCATCTGGTCTCCTTGGTGGTAAGGGTCCTCCACCAAAAAGTGTAGAATCCCATGGATTAATATACATTTGGGCAGGTGGGAACACACAGGTACCTCCTGGTGGGGGGACAAGTTTGGCACTGTCCCTTGCAGGACTGTGGATCTGTTGCATCGTGTAGGATCACACACAGTGCAGGTCTGGGGACCCCTTTGGTGTGGGGCCCTTGATGAGCCATGACACCCCCTCAGTTGTCCCTCACACAGATGTGGCCTTCCAGGGGTGGCAGGCCCCACAGCTGGGCCATTCTGACTGGTGGAGGATGGGTGTTCACTGCATCTGGCCAGAGGCCATGCCACACACCCAAAACCTCTCCTCCTTCCCTGCCTTGGCGTAGGGATCTGTGGGAGCCTGGCAGCAGAAAAACCTGGGGCTGGGGCTTCTACCCCAAAGGTGCTGGGCTTAATCCTTTTGTGATAGATAAGTAGTGCAATGGTTGTCTCTCACAATCAAAAGGTAAATATTATATATATGTTAAGAGAAGTTTTATAGTTATGTTTTACCCCCCCTTGCATTGTTATCACGGGGTTACCTGAGTAGTCATGACATTTGGGAGGGTCAGCTTGTTATTATAGTGGCACCTAACTTCCAATCAGGATGTGAAGAAGTTAACTCCACTACTGGACAGTGAAAAAGGAGTCGAAAGACAGAACTTTGGGAGGGGCTAAAGGGTTAAAAGGTGAAGCATCCATTGTGTAGATGAGCCCATGGTAGGAAAAATCCTTTGTTCCTGGTGCTGTAATATTTTCTTTATTCAGTCTTATGTTGTATTTCTGATAAGGTTTTAATAAACCTTAAAATTTTAAATTTTTTAGAAGTGAGTATCCTTTTAAAATTTTTAGAAGTGAGTATCATTTATCACACCCTTGTGAATGTATTCTTTTCCCCCAGCCCAGACTTAGGTCACTTTATCTTATCTGTCTTAACTTGCAGTTGAGGGCCTCAAATCAGGAGGCCCATTCAGGGTGCAGTGGTGCAGTTCTTGTCACCCACTTTAGCTATAATAGGCAAAAGTCCTTTATAAAGATGTTTAAGCCATCTATGATAACATTTCAGTCTCCAACAGGTAGAAAAACTGAGGCTGGTTAGGTTAACTACTCTTTAAGAACCATTTTGGAGAACTGATTCAAAGCCACTTACTAATTTCTTACTGTTCTAAGTTCCTTGTGTATTTTTACCACTTACAGACTATGTCTGTGTACATTCTGGTTTCCTTCTGTGCAAATGAAGAGACTGTGTAAGGTCATTGTTATAAATGTGCCCCACAACAATGACATTTCCCAATGCTTGTGCCAATACTGTCACTGTTGTAGTGTGGGACAACCATGTCATGTGACTAATAGTTCATTCAAGGCTCCATGTTGCTGTACTTCCTTCTGGTTGTCCCTTTTATCTGTTAAGCTTATTATTTTTGTATTGACCAGTGAAAAGACATGGAAAGTTGCTGTGTATGAGTGTGAGCATTTTTCCCTTCTATTTTCCCTGTGTTTCTGTGTTTGCATTTAACTTGAATATCTTTTAAATACAGTCCAGGCAAAGCAAATGAAATTAGTTTACTCTACATGCATGTTAACAACATGTGATATGCTAACCATGGCTTACTGTCTTGAAAAATGTGATCTGAATCTTGGTATTTACCCAAGCTTTTTAGTGGTGACAGGGTAAAAGAGGAATTACGCAACTGTAAAATTAATGAGACCAAATTAATAACTGACTCTACTCAAACAAAGAGTACTCAAACTAACACTGCATTGTCAGTTTTCACCTCGTGGGGGATCAATTTGGCTAACTCTGGACCCCAGCAACACCAACAAGGACAAAAGCAGAAGACGAGAGGCACTTTTTCTTCTCAGGGCCAAAGTCCTACAGCTTTAATGTAGAACAACTCTGGGAGAGAAAAGAGCGAGTCTAGCAGAGGAAATGGCATCTGGGAGAGGAAAGAGACCGGGTACCTCATGATGGGAGATTTTAAACTCAGGGAGGAAAGGAACTACAGCCAATGGGATACAGCTGATGAGAGGGGTGGAGGGAGGAACCAGCCTGGGGGAAAACACCACAGGACTTGGGGAGTGTACAGAGCAAACCCTGTGATACAAAACAAACCACTCAGTGCAAAATAATAACTGAATAAACTACTCAGTGCAATACGACACTGCATGATATTAATATTTCAGAGTCAGTATTACTTTTTATCTAGTTTACTTCCAACTTTTATTAAGCTGTCCCACTCCTGCTCTATTAACATGTAAGTAATGATTTATTATATCAATTTGCTATTTAAGCATTGTCGAGCAAAGCTACACCACCGCAGAATTTGTGAGTCAGGCTATTGACATCAGTGAACCCATTGGAAATCTTAAGAAGTTGCTGGAACCCAGACTGCAGTGTTCCTTGGATGCACATGAGATTTGTCTGCAAGATATCCAGGTAAATTGAAAGGTTATGAAAGATTTAACTTTGTAATGGAATGCTTTTTCCCTTTTTTCCATTGTCTGTGGAATTCATGCGTCATGTGGAATCTTAACTACAGTTAAGAGTTTAATTTCATGTCAAGTTCATTATCATCAGACCATTTAATATATGCACACTAATTCAGTGTGAATGCAATCAAAATATTCTTGGAGATCCTGGTGTGAGGTTAAGAAACCACCTTGCAAGTGAAAGAAGAATGAGGGCGATGACCAGACTGCTTTCTCTTGAGGCAGCCCACGTCATTTGTTGCTGCCAGAAGTTCCATAATTCTAATCTTGTTTTTAATCTAAATGAGAAGGTTTCTGTATTATTGAGGTATAGAGGTAGCAAAGCATTACTCAAGAAATCCCCCCCCTCCCCATTTTTGCAGGCATTGGCACATGTTAGACAGTGTAACTGTTTTGTGTTTTATTTGAAGTTACAATCAGATATCTGTGGCTTTTCCAGAAACAACAGGAGAATATTGTTATAAAGATAAGAATTTCTATGAAGGTGTAAAAACTCAGAGAAGGAACTGTAGATAGTTTTCAGGTAGTGGAGGTACCTCCTCCTATTGCATTACTTCTTTTAGGTCAAAAAATGTTCCTGTAGGCAAAAATATCTTAAACAGAACAGAGTGGCAGGTTTCAAATACGATCAAATTTTTTCCGTTCTGTACTATGTCTAAGACAGTACTAAAAATATTTGCATGCTTCTTCAGAAAATTTGCTGCAGGCACCCAGTGTTTCTAAAATTTCAAGGAGAGCAAGTTTATTCTATGAGACTAATACATTTTTTTAATTTTTTAATTTTTAATGCTTTTATCTCAAGCTGGACCCAGATCGAAGCCTTTTTGATCAAGGAGTGAAAACAGATGGAACAGTGCAACTCAGTGTACAAGTAATATCTAGGCAAGGTAAGCAGTTAAATTTCTCTGTTGTACAGACAAACTGATGTTGCATGAATATTTGTGAGCAAACCTAATCTCCTGTTCCTAGCTGTAAAATTGAGAAAATCAATGAATGGTCACAGAGCTTCAGAATGTCTTTTTCATTGTGTACTGTAGTTCTAAGTAGTAAAATTCCATTTGAAATGTTTTTTAAAGGAATTTTGTATTGTTTTCATAAGTAACAAAATTAAACACAAATCCAGAGCCCAAACAACTCTTAGTCAAGTAGTATCAGTTACAGTATGAGGTTTACCTCAAGGTTGAGTAGTTACTCATATAAGACTAAACATCAACACAGGCAAAAGATCTTTGTGGGTAGGTGGCAGTTTCATCCCTGTGAGGTGAGTGAGCTTTTGTGCTTTAGGAACAATTACCTTGTGAAAGTAAATGAAGCTAACTGAAAATCCTTATCAAGGTCCATGATCACTGTCTATCGTGTGTTTTCTTTGGATGAGAAGTTAGAATAAACCGTTGTGTAAGAGGAACATTAACCAGTTGGGTATGGATTTGTTAAGGCACAGTTTTTATTTGTATTATCTGGTATGACAGGATTTCCCTTTGTCAGATTCTCAGGAACTAGCAGCTTCATTGTTTTACTTTTTGACCTAGTTTTCTGCTTTGCCCCCTCCATATATCTTGAGTGGAAGGACAGCCGGACAGCCACCACTCTTTATAGTCAATGTTGGGCTGTGGGAACAGCTACAAGTGTTTATTTCTATATTTTTAAACAGAGACAAGTTCCTACAGGAGTTATTTAGTTATCTGGTTTGAGTTACATCAGCAAAGCAGATGAGCAAAATTTGGAGTGCACTTTTTGTTTCCTTTTGGCTTCATTGTAGATTAAACGGAAGAAAACTTTTCTGCTTTGTATTAGCAGCAAGACAATTTGCATTTAATGCTGAGTGGCAGGTGAGTAGTGCTAGGTTGAGTCCTCAGTTCCCCATATGTAATGGGAAGTGTACTAGTCTTCTACTTATAAAATAGAATGGAAATATCCTTCAGGGAACTAGAATAACTGCTTTTAATTCATGCCCAGTAACTTCTAGTATTCAGTGCTCAGACTTCCATTTTCAAAAGGGTGTGAGTGATGAATATCTTTACTATCATCTTTCACGTTTGTCATGGTTTTGCACAGGAAACATTTAGAGAAGTGATGCAAAGCTTCCAGCCACTGGAAAGCTGGACACACCTCTGTGAAAAACACATGTTAAAGATGAAAGAAGTGTGGGAACTTCCTCTTTCTTTTCTTCTTTGCAAAGAGGTAACACACCCTGGCCCCCTGTCTCAGCCAGGCTGGGGCTGGGCGGTCCTGGCCGTGAGGCTGGGACCCTTCCCCATGATGAGGCCCCCTGCCATTGGCTGCCAGGCAGGGGAGGGAGCGCCATGGGCCAGGCCAGGCAGGCTCTGCCATGGGGCCAGGCCCCTCTCTGGGGGTCCAGGGGCACCAAGCCTTGTCCTGCCCGGGCCAGACCCCAGCAGCTGCCGGGCAGGAAGGTGGGGAAGGCTGTGGAGCCCTGGATGGAGCAGGGCCAGGCCATGGCAGTGAAGATCTTGCCACCAGGTCCCCTTCCCCCAGCACGGCCACCACATGAGATCAAGCAGCTGAGAACAGGGGCAGCCCTGCAGCCTGTGCAGAGTGGCCCTGCAGCTGGAATTGAATGTGAAGAAAATTAAAGACCAACCATGCAGATGCTCCTGACACAGCCCCAGCCACAGTTCCCACCTCTGGCCAAGAGACCATCTGCAGGCCCTGGGTGAACGCTCCTCAGTATTGTTTTTCAGGCATTGATACTTTAGCAACTCATAAGATACCTGATTGTTGAAGGCATGTAAAATATGGCAGGGCAGAATATCAGAAAACAAATAGCATGCATATAAGCAAAAAGAAGATACTTGGATCACTAACAGGAAAATGGACTTGTTACTCTTGACCACAGTACCCGTTTGAGCCAGATGGGACAAAACGGCTTCTAACTCCATCCTCATATTTTACCTGCATGAATGAGGTGTTGAGATTCTCAGTTCACTTATGTTTATTTTCCCCTCACTTATGTAATATATAGAATTCAACTAAGAGTAATCAGTGATGCTAATATTCGTGGTGGATTGGACTTCCTTATTTCTTGAAAGAAAAGCTGCTATGTCAGTTCAAATGTTTACCAAATTTTGATGAGCTGGCTTTAAATTCAAAGATAACAGGTGAAAAATAGTTCTTCTTCTATAGTTGTACTTGAGTGTAGTTATTTTAAAGCATTTCATTCTACAGCAGATAAAATACCATTCGTATTTTTTCGTTTTACTTGTAAGACTCCTATGGATAGGCAAAGGGAGAAGAGATGTGAGGAGAGATGCAGGCAAACCCAGGGAATTAATGTTGTTCTAGTGTTGCAGTAAGTTAGATGGCAGGTTGTTAATTCACATTTTTACTTACAAGGTGTTTCCTCTACAGAGACTCATTGCTTTGATCTCCATGTTTGTATTGTGGATGAAGCACAAAGTTCTTTTGACATGTAGTTTTATGACACACTGTGAATTATTTTACTGAGCAATAATGAACTGTATCTCTTTTTTCTTTACTTTCTTTTTTGAGGATCAAAAATAGAATCTTAGTCCTTAGTAGCTTCCCTTACCCATTTTTGTATGATTTTGAAAGAAGCCTATGTTGCGCATATTAATTTTTCATGGCCTAGATAAAACACTCTCCTAAGTAAGGTATTTGTTTCCTTTTTCTTCATATTTGTTTCTTCATCTAATCAACACTTACTGGTTGTCAACATCTGTTTTCACCTCCTTGATTTCACATTGCTAAATTTTGTACTCTTGGGTCTTTATAGTGTTTGATCCCTTTCTAATATTTTTTTCAGGCTGAATGCCTACTAAAATCTACAGGAATAGTTGTCTGAAAAAGACTTGTTTTTTCTTACCTGTAATACAGGTACATGCTCCATTTGTTTTCCCTTACAAACTATGACTGGATTGTATATTTAGCATTTAAGGCTGTTACCTGCAGAACCATTTCATGCTGTGCTTTAATGTAGATTAGACGAGAAGGACACAAATATCTTTAGGGTACAAGATACTGAAGTTACTCTGGCCATATAATGTTCTGTGAACCCAGCTTTCATCAGCATAACCATAGTCAAGGTTTTCCAGCTCCTGATAAAATAGAATTGTAAGGATTCTTTTTTTATGTAAAAATATGTTTGATAAAAATCTGTTAAAATAAGTGTGGTTGTTAGCATTATAATGAAAAATTGAAATAATTTTGAAAAACATTCTGTACTATTTATGAAAATTAGTGAGGCGCCAGCTGGACAAAACACCTCAGAAGATCAGAGAAGGTGGTGATACAAAGCATTAGTGAATGTGTCCTTTCTTGCTGCAGAATAGATGCAGACATATCTTGTTAGCTCCATGATCTAATAGCTGAAATGACAGACAAAAAGCCAAAACATGAATAGCTGATGAAGCCTAAGATGAGAAGAATTTTCTAGGTTTTTTTTTAACTTGCTGTTTAACACACTGCCTGCTTCAGAGTACTGAAAGAAAATGTTAACTGCTTCGTGTAGACCTCAGAGATATCAGGGAAGTATTGTAAATGCTGAAAGAAATGCCTTGTGTTTGGAGTATAGCTGGATATGTTCTGGGTCCTTTTGGAGTTTGCTTTTTCTATTTGTTTGGGGATTTTTTATATGGTATATTTCTTACAGACCAAAGTACTGTACTTTATGCTCACATGCTGACCATTCTGTTCAAGATCTGTGAAATAGATCACTTAAATAGAACAAGAAGCTGTAATATTGGGGGAAGAAGGAGGGACAACTTTGTTATTCACCTTACTAAAATATATGCTCTTGACAGAGTATGTAATTTTAATTTAGGACACTCACAGAAATTTGATGGCACTCCTGTGTCCTGCTTCTTTCCTGAGTTTGCTACTCCTTCTTCTTTCTTGAGTTTGCTAGCCCTACTAATCAGAAAGCTTTAAAACAATGTTTTTGTTTTTTTCATATTTGCATTATTGTCTCTAAATTTTGTGATGTTTCCATGCTTAGGGATAGAGCCCAAGCTGAACATCCTGGAAATCGTGAAGCCTGTGGAGACCGTGGAGGTTGTGATTGATCCAGATGCTCATCATGCAGAGGCTGAAGCTCACCTTGTTGAGGAAGCTCAAGTGATAACCTTGGATGGCACAAAACATATTGCAACAATTTCAGATGAAACGTCAGAGCAGGTGACGCGGTGGGCGGCAGCGCTGGAAGGCTACAGGAAGGAGCAGGAGCGCCTTGGAATTCCTTACGGTAACAGTGCACAGCTGTGGGTGCACCCAGCTGGGGGCTGGTCCCTTCTGTGCTGGGTGGGGTTGCTGCTCAAGGGCCTCAGAAGAGAAAAAACTGTGGTATGGGTTAGTACAATGCAAATAATCTGCATAAGGGAATTGTAGAATCATGGAATGGTTTGGTTTGGAAGGGACCTTAAAGTCCATCTGGTTCCAATCCCCTGCCATTGTCAGGGACAAATTCCACTAGATGAGACTGCTCCAAGCACTGTGTAGTTCAGCCTCAAACACATCCAGGAATGGAGCAGCCACAGCTTCTCTGGGCACTGTGCCAGGGCCTCACTCCTCTCACAGGGAAGGATTTTTTCCTAATACCTAATCTAAAAACCAAGAAGTAGAATGAATGCTCATAGTAGTTTCATTAAATGAGTGCTTTTTGCCATAACTACCTTGTCAATGCAGTTTTTAGAAAGCTCTTTTCTTCCTGCCCTCCTTAAAAATGTGTGTTAGTGATAAAGCTCTTCAGGTGTGTGTGGAATTTAACAGACTCAGTATTCGGGCTGAACAAACAATTTGTTTCAGCAACTATACAGGCTGTTAAATTGCCTGTAAAGTTGCTGAAACAAATTGTTCATGGAGTGGAGGATGCTGAATATTCTGTTAAATTAGATTTTGTGTGAGAAGCTGTGCTAGACTTCATCATACTGGAGGAAGGTGATTCAGAACTGAAAAGAAATATTTTTCTAGATGATAATTTTTTTTGAGTTAATGTTGTTACTTAGTAGGTTGCTCTTTTAATGTTAGCTTAAAAAACATCTCCAGATGTCTGTTTAAGATTGAACTGGAAGTGTGGGATGTAGACCTGCATCATGTTTGGGAGATTATCCAGCTGAATTGCTTCTTATGACTGGCAGAAATGTACTGTCAAGACAGATTCAGGAAGCTGTTCTATATGAGCAGACCTGTAAAACTGGAATATATTTGGCTGGGGGAAGTTTGGAAGGATTTAAGAATTCCAGTCAAGTCACTGGAGGACATGCAGCTTGCCAGTATTTTGAGCATATTTTTGATAACTAAAGCAAAGGCTTTTTCATGGCTTTTTAGTTTTCTTATTGGTAAGCACTTCAAAAATAGTTTTCCTCATGTTATGTCTGTTGATAATCAGGGATTTGATGTGTAATGTTTGAAAAAAAAAGTGAGGGATTATCAGAAGCAGACTAATACTTTTCATCATGCTGTCACATTAATATTAGAATAAAATTGCTTAAACCAATGTTGTTATGCTGAATAATATTTTTAATAAACTTTAATAATGTTGATGCTTTAAGAAAACCTTATAACCCACAACTGGCTTCAAAAGTTCAATGATTTTTGGGCCATAGGAATGCAGATTTTTTAGGAAAATCATATTAGTTCTTATGACAGAGATGTGTAGATTATGAAAAATAGTGTTCTCATGATATCAAAAAAATGTGCTAAATAACACTCCTAAAAAGAATAACATTTTACATGTTTTCTGAGTAGACATTACAGGTATCTGGGCTGAAATAAGGTGCTCCTAGGTTCTACATTATAATCTAAAATTATTTCTTGAATCTTCTCAGAAGACAGGATGCATTGATTTTAAGAGTCAAGGCTAGTCAATAAATAATCATCCAGAAAAGTAGTGGTTCAATGTCTTCATCCTTACAAGCTTCTCTGGTTTGCTGCAAATGGAAAACTGGCATTTAGCAGGTCTTTAAAATGTTGGTTTATGTTATGTTTTGGGTGGATTTTATTAGAGATTATAAATATTTTTCTGTTACAAGTATTTCTGCTATTGGAATCCAAATATTTGGTACCTAGAAGGAAGGAAAATATTAATTGTTATGAGAAATAAATGCAGAAAATGGAGCAGCAGAAAGCTTGGAAACCACAGAAGTGATNCTACAGGAAGGAGCAGGAGCGCCTTGGAATTCCTTACGGTAACAGTGCACAGCTGTGGGTGCACCCAGCTGGGGGCTGGTCCCTTCTGTGCTGGGTGGGGTTGCTGCTCAAGGGCCTCAGAAGAGAAAAAACTGTGGTATGGGTTAGTACAATGCAAATAATCTGCATANTTAGAGAAAGTAATGATTTCTGTTTCCTTGCAGATTGTGTTCTCTCAATGAGAACAAATTAGTAGCTTATTGATGGAAGCTCACTGCTGCTGATGTTTGGTAGATCAACCTTTTTGTGGTGTGTCTTTTGCCACAGGATTGCATTCCATTGCTTTAGGTAGCATTAGTGAAAAATGATACCATGTAGCTGTTCTTTGTTAACCAAAATTAAATATGTAGCTCCTAGATAAATGTTTATAGACAGGATACTTTGCTTTCTCTAAATCTTAATTTTCTTAATTTTTCTTAATGCCTAATTTTATTTGTTTTAAATCTTAAAATAAAACAATTGTCAAGGTGACATCTGCTTGGGATATCAGAATTTAAAAATACATAATCACTCTGCTCCAGTGAAAAGTGACAAGATTGTCACTACTTTAGTTGTGTCTTTAGATGTCTCTGCTTTAGTTTCTTGTCCTTACCTGTTGACATATTTTAATATGTTGTATCCGATGTTAACATCCCAAAACTTGAAGGTCTGGCTGAAAAGGTCATGCAGAAGCAATCACTCACCTCCAGTAGGCCAATGCTCAGACAGGCTCTCTGCAAGGGATACTTTAAAGAAACCTGGTCCTTCTTCAGTTTTATTGCTCAGTATTCCCTGTAGTGTGGAATGTGCCTTTGGTCAGTTGAGGTCAGCTGTCCCTCCTCAGTTTCATGTGCACCCCTTGTCTACTCCCTGGGGTGGCTGAATGAGAAACTCCTTGTATTGGAATCCAATAGTCTGACAAGATAGTCTGTTCTTCTGGATATTCCATGTGTGCAGAAATATCTAGAATAATATTGAATATCAGATTTACTTGAAAATCATTGATATTACATGGATTTCTGGTCTAGCAGAGTGATACAAGGTACATTAAAACCCAACACAGAGGTAAGATACACTTGAATGAATACAGCAGTTTCAGAACATTGCACAATCCCAATCCCTATCCCAACAGGATTCCTGGTACAGGTGTCCATAATACAGTCACCATCACAAAGTTAGGTATTCCTAATGGCCAGGAAGGAGAACATGGGTTGCAGCCAACTGAAGCTCACTGTTCTCTTCAAAATTCTCTTGCTAGTTTTGTGCTTTATGTTCTCTATGTTGGGCTGAGCCACATCTTCATGGCCTCTGCAAGCGCTGCTCAGCAGTGGACAAAAGATCTCAGTGTTAATAATAGTGGTGTGGTCACCAGCCTAAAGTACAAAACAATAAGGGCTTCTGGGAAGAAAATGAATCCATCCCAGACGTAGCCAGTGGTGGTTTTTGTCGGCAGAAACTGAGATGATGTGGATGAGTTTAGAATGTAGTATTTTGTCATAATCGCAAACTGATCAATATTTTTGAAGGAGAGTATCCTTCTGTGAGAGAAGGTACTCTCTTCTTGAAGCTAAAGACCTGTGGAAGAAGAAAATTAAGAAAATTCTTTTTTTGTGTGTTTATGTCAGGCATAGATCTGATGTAAAAACTTTCTCTGAAGAAAATCGTTCTTTCACCCTTTCTGTCACCACACCATTCCATCACCATTTTAAGTGCAGTCATCAGCTTTCCAGGTAGATTTGGTCTCAGTAACTCTGCTTCTTGATGTTGTGCTTTTACTCTTATGGAAGTTATTGTGTAATAACCTTGCAGTGTATGATGAGGTGATTTGCAGTTTCATCCATCTTTTCCAGACCCAGTTCAGTGGTCGACAGACCAGGTGCTCCACTGGGTGGTGTGGGTGATGAAGGAGTTCAGCATGACTGACATTGACCTCAATGCACTCAGCATTCCTGGCCGGGACCTCTGCAACCTCAGCCAAGAAGATTTCTTCCAGCGTGTGCCGCGGGGAGAAATCCTCTGGAGCCACCTGGAACTTCTTCGAAAGTGTATGGCAGTTTGNTTATTTCTTGAATCTTCTCAGAAGACAGGATGCATTGATTTTAAGAGTCAAGGCTAGTCAATAAATAATCATCCAGAAAAGTAGTGGTTCAATGTCTTCATCCTTACAAGTTTCTCTGGTTTGCTGCAAATGGAAAACTGGCATTTAGCATGTCTTTAAAATGTTGGTTTATGTTATGTTTTGGGTGGATTTTATTAGAGATTATAAATATTTTTCTGTTACAGGTATTTCTGCTATTGGAATCCAAATATTTGGTACCTAGAAGGAAGGAAAATATTAATTGTTATAAGAAATAAATGCAGAAAATGGAGCAGCAGAAAGCTTGGAAACCACAGAAGTGATTAGAGAAAGTAATGATTTCTGTTTCCTTGCAGATTGTGTTCTCTCAATGAGAACAAATTAGTAGCTTATTGATGGAAGCTCACTGCTGCTGATGTTTGGTAGATCAACCTTTTTGTGGTGTGTCTTTTGCCACAGGATTGCATTCCATTGCTTTAGGTAGCATTAGTGAAAAATGATACCATGTAGCTGTTCTTTGTTAACCAAAATTAAATATGTAGCTCCTAGATAAATGTTTATAGACAGGATACTTTGCTTTCTCTAAATCTTAATTTTCTTAATTTTTCTTAATGCCTAATTTTATTTGTTTTAAATCTTAAAATAAAACAATTGTCAAGGTGACATCTGCTTGGGATATCAGAATTTAAAAATACATAATCACTCTGCTCCAGTGAAAAGTGACAAGATTGTCACTACTTTAGTTGTGTCTTTAGATGTCTCTGCTTTAGTTTCTTGTCCTTACCTGTTGACATATTTTAATATGTTGTATCCGATGTTAACATCCCAAAACTTGAAGGTCTGGCTGAAAAGGTCCTGCAGAAGCAATCACTCACCTCCAGTAGGCCAATGCTCAGACAGGCTCTCTGCAAGGGATACTTTAAAGAAACCTGGTCCTTCTTCAGTTTTATTGCTCAGTATTCCCTGTAGTGTGGAATGTGCCTTTGGTCAGTTGAGGTCAGCTGTCCCTCCTCAGTTTCATGTGCACCCCTTGTCTACTCCCTGGGGTGGCTGAATGAGAAACTCCTTGTATTGGAATCCAATAGTCTGACAAGATAGTCTGTTCTTCTGGATATTCCATGTGTGCAGAAATATCTAGAATAATATTGAATATCAGATTTACTTGAAAATCATTGATATTACATGGATTTCTGGTCTAGCAGAGTGATACAAGGTACATTAAAACCCAACACAGAGGTAAGATACACTTGAATGAATACAGCAGTTTCAGAACATTGCACAATCCCAATCCCTATCCCAACAGGATTCCTGGTACAGGTGTCCATAATACAGTCACCATCACAAAGTTAGGTATTCCTAATGGCCAGGAAGGAGAACATGGGTTGCAGCCAACTGAAGCTCACTGTTCTCTTCAAAATTCTCTTGCTAGTTTTGTGCTTTATGTTCTCTATGTTGGGCTGAGCCACATCTTCATGGCCTCTGCAAGCGCTGCTCAGCAGTGGACAAAAGATCTCAGTGTTAATAATAGTGGTGTGGTCACCAGCCTAAAGTACAAAACAATAAGGGCTTCTGGGAAGAAAATGAATCCATCCCAGACGTAGCCAGTGGTGGTTTTTGTCGGCAGAAACTGAGATGATGTGGATGAGTTTAGAATGTAGTATTTTGTCATAATCGCAAACTGATCAATATTTTTGAAGGAGAGTATCCTTCTGTGAGAGAAGGTACTCTCTTCTTGAAGCTAAAGACCTGTGGAAGAAGAAAATTAAGAAAATTCTTTTTTTGTGTGTTTATGTCAGGCATAGATCTGATGTAAAAACTTTCTCTGAAGAAAATCGTTCTTTCACCCTTTCTGTCACCACACCATTCCATCACCATTTTAAGTGCAGTCATCAGCTTTCCAGGTAGATTTGGTCTCAGTAACTCTGCTTCTTGATGTTGTGCTTTTACTCTTATGGAAGTTATTGTGTAATAACCTTGCAGTGTATGATGAGGTGATTTGCAGTTTCATCCATCTTTTCCAGACCCAGTTCAGTGGTCGACAGACCAGGTGCTCCACTGGGTGGTGTGGGTGATGAAGGAGTTCAGCATGACTGACATTGACCTCAATGCACTCAGCATTCCTGGCCGGGACCTCTGCAACCTCAGCCAAGAAGATTTCTTCCAGCGTGTGCCGCGGGGAGAAATCCTCTGGAGCCACCTGGAACTTCTTCGAAAGTGTATGGCAGTTTGTTTTTGGTTTTTTTTAGACTTTTTTCTTGAACTATGAAACCCATTATGAGCAGTCATTTTTCCTTTACTTTATGTTGATGGTAAAAACAAGGGTATCAGTACAAGATAAGAGAAGGTATTAGAATGTCTGCTGCCATGAAACATTGCATACTAAACACTGCCTGTCTTTTATCAAACCTCATAACTGGTGGAAGGTAGTGAATGCTTATTCCTTTGGTTTTTATAAAGCTTCATAGTTCGTGCATCCACTAAACTTGTTAGTTCTATAATTAGGTATTGATTTTGAGTTATTAATGTACATTTCTGTGTCATATTGAAGTGGAGATTTTTAAGGACAGGAAGTGAAATCCTTAGATGGTACACAACACAGCTGCTAAGTGATGCATTGTATGTGCATAATACACTAATATAATAAATATATGTGCATTTCAGATGAACCATGCTTGGAAGTAACTTGTCAGACTACTAACTAATTCTGTCTTCATTTGCATAATATAGCAGAAGGTTTTTGGGGATGGAGCTAGTGGAAATTTGCCATGTCCACCATTCTAAAAATGAGCGATAGATGTTAAATGTCTCCTTGTAAGACCATGAACTGTACATGTCTCTTGCAAACTGATACCAAATTTTTATTTCTTTCCTCTATGAAATAAGAAAGTTTTTGATCTTCAGGTGACTTAGTATTTGCAGGTTAAATATAAGCCTGTTGTTCTTTTTTCCAATCTGTAGATGTGTTGGCTAGCCAAGAACACTCTGGAGAAATAGCAACTGTTACAATTGACCAGCGTAAGTACTTCTGTCACCATTAATTCACACAAATCACTGTGTGCAGGTTTAGCACTGTACTGTGGTTCAGAAGTATGATAGTACAACATTTAGAAAATCACTTGAGAGAGATTTTCCTTGGGAAAGGGACGAGGACATATTTTAAACTTCAAAACATAACATTGTTGAGTTTCTCTATTGTTACGGGCTGAAAGGTAGTGTTTGACCTGAGCTATGGAAGTTTATAGCTTTCATTTTGGATGGTAGATTTTTCACTTTCTTGAAATAAGCTGTCTAGGATACATATTTGAGATTTTTAGTTGTTTCAGGGCTTTAGATTATATGTTGCATTAATGAATGGATCTATTTAAATATTAATTTCAAATAAAAAAGTGTTTCCAAAAACTGAAGGGTTCTGTGGAAGAGATGGCTTGCTTAGAAACCAGTATTAGAAATAATACATTAAAGTAACTTTCCAGTTATTTGAAACTCATTCTTTCACCTAGGCAGTGTCATCAGTTATTAAAATGAATCAATTTTCAGATGATTTATAAGCATCTTATATGTTAAATAGACATACTGTTTATTACATTCTGTGGTTGTGTCTAGTTAAAGCCAGCTTGAGTGGGGCATCTGTGTCCTCCTACACCATTGCAATAGAAGTTGTTTGCTGTTTGAATATCAGGTATGGAGGTTGTACAGTGACTGTAGAGAAAAGGGCATTAGGGCAAATCAGGTGGGAATAGCATGAAGACAAAACAAGGGCTTGAAACGGTTTGTATTCTTTTTGTGGAAGCATGTAAACACATGATAATAAACCAAAACTGGTGTTTTATCTGTAATATGACACTTCTGCAATGAGTCTAAAACTGCAATTTTCATATAAGAGGTAAAAAGGTCTTTAATTTATACTTAGCATTGTGACTTAATGCAGTGTGCCTTTTTAGCAAAGGAAAAAACTAGCTTCTAGATGTTATGATAATACAGGTAATAAATAAAATATGCCTATTTCTGTGCAAACAATTTATAGTTGATGTTCTGCAACATTCTCTGCCCTACAGCTGTGCAGATTATACCAGCATCCGTACAGCCTGCTACCCCCACCACCATCAAAGTGATAAACAGCAGTGCAAAAGCAGCCAAAGTACAGAGAGCTCCAAGGATCTCTGGGGAAGATAGGAGTTCCCCTGGGAACAGAACAGGTATTGCCTCCATTATTCTACATGCTAATGCACTGAACACTGACCCATTCATTTGAATTACAGTTTGGTGAGACACGACTTTGTAGCTCCAAATGAGAGATTTGTAGGGTTTGTGTGAAGGGAGGGGTGTGGAGGGAGCCATAGGTACAAAAATCTGTGGTAAGCACAGGCAGCCCTGGCAGGTTGGTCAGCTCACACAGGCACCATGTCAACATGATGCTGCAGTTTTTCCATCCTGCAGCAAATAAAATGGATATATTTCCCCATCACTTAACAATCTGTCCTCTCAAACCACTGCATAGCATTTATTCAAGCTTTTAAATTCTTTCTATTTGTAGAAAGGGAAGAAAATAAACTCTGTGTTGTAAAATGTAGCGTACCTGCTGCTTGCACTGTATGTTGTGCTCCTCCTCCATTCTTCCCCAGTCTGGTGACTTCAAAATTTATAAAGTTTCATATTTCTTTTTTAGTTAAATGAATGTATGTCTGGAAAACTGCACACTAAATTTGCAGTTTAATTTTGGAATTACTGTTATTTATACATCCTCTTTGATTATTGATTTCTTTATTTTTTCTTACTGTCATTTTTGTTTTTCTTCCCTTTATGTTGTGAATTTTTCTGTTAAATCCTTTCTTCTCTTCATCCTTGAGTTTTTATTTGTTTTAGACTCTGTAAAGGCCTCTGAGGATGTCATTCAGAATTT
>WBNQ01051345.1:0-13098 GCA_013401375.1 Spizella passerina | reverse complement strand
GCAGAGAAAAACTCAGGTCAGGAGGGAGCTCAGGAGGTTTCTGGTCTAATATATTCCTCAGCCGCATCAGGCCAAGTAGTCAAACCAAGCACTTCAGTGAAACAGTTCACTGTTCATCTGTATTTTGGGGAAAGGTTTCCTTATGGCCAGTCCCATGACATCCAGGGAGGTATCGTGTCCCTCACCCTTCTCTGTGGCCTGCTTAGAAGAGCCAGGGTCCAGCTACAACAGCCCCTTATAGGCAGTGGGGTCTGCTTTAAGAGCCCTGGAACTGCCCCCTCTCTAAGCTGAGCCAGGCCCAGTCCTCCAGCCTCTCCTCATGGGGCAAGTGCCCTAAGCCCAACCACATCACTGGCCCTCTACATTCAATCTGATTTATTTCTCACATTGGGGAATCCAAAACTGAATGCAGTATATGGATGCGGCCAAAAAATTCTGAGCAGCAGGGGAATTCCATCCAGTGATTGACTGGCCACGTTGCTGTTGAAACAGCCCTGGCTGTGTTTGACCAGCACATTGCTGGCTAATGCTCGTCTTGCTGCAGCCAGCAACCCCAGGACACTGCTCAACCAGTGAGCTTAACATCTCTCTCTGCAAGATGCATTCCTTTCCATGGCAGATGTTCCTCTGTGTCCTTGTTCAATTTCGTGAGATTCCTGTTGACCTATTTCTCAATTTTTTTTAGTTTCTGAAAATTCTTCAGGGGCATTTTCAAATATTTTGTCCCATAACTACTAGCAGTTTCAAAGAAAGACTTGTACCTCATGAAAAAAACAGAGGCAAATCTATCTGGAAAGGCAATTTTAAAGGGATAATGCAACACACAGATATATATGGTGACAGTAGGTGTCATGGTCAAAGTAGGGAAAACGTGATATGTTGCCATTACCATTATTATGGTTTCAATGTCATCAGCATGATATGTTGCTTTTTCAGGTAAAATGGAGTGCTCAGGAAATTACTGCAGTTTGGATGCCTGAATATGATGGGACTCCTTGAGTGGCAGAACAAAAAGGTAAGGGAGCAAGGAGACAGCATGCCTTGCTCCCAGGGATTTATGACAGGTTCTTAGGTGAAAGGGCCAAGGTATGATGATCAGCACTGGCTGAGTGTGGTGTGGGCCAGACAGTTCCTCATTGTGTCAGGAACCTGAGAGTCTTACACACAGTTGATCATCCCACCCTGTCCTCTCCAACAGTGCCTCCAGACTTCAATTTCTCTTGGATAATACCACTATTACCCTGCCTCAAATGCTAGGCATAAAGTCATACACAGAGGTGTTAGTAAGCATCGTCATGGAAAATTAAGGTCCAGGAATTCTGACAACTCAGGCCAAATGATTTGCCACAGAATTCCTACAGCAGAGTGGATCAACTTTTTGAAAATCGGATACATGACAGTAATTAGGGCTGCTGACAGGATGCCGCTTAGAACTCTTTCCTTTCAGAACATTTTCAAAATTTAGCCAAGGCTGTGCCTGGGAACTCTAAATACAGGAGAATGTCAGCCTGTTTACATACCTCCCCAGGCTATTTTCAACAGCTCATTCAGATGTGCTCACCAGCAACAGTTACGAAAGTTTAATCTCTCCCAACTATTTGTCATGTATCATCAAAAAGAGCCATCAAACTGAGGTTTCTGTAGTGTAGTTTATTTTGCAATTAATTGGATAATTAAAAAAAGGTTTGTGTGGTAGCAGAGCAGGTAAGTGAGAATCCAGGAGCAACCTTATGTATTTATGATTCTGCCATCACCTACAGCTGCAAGCACAGTGTTCAGCTGCTCTCTGATAGTATCCACACCCTAACCCAGTATAAAAGCATGTACTAGAGTAATACTGAAAAATAAATATCTAGCCCATCTCCTACAGAAGTTAGCAGCTGTGCCTTTAGTAATTTTTACTAGAGAGGGCCAAATTTAAAAACCTTGAATCTGACTGTGAACCATAATTGTGCCAGCATACCTGCACTGTCTGTTCAAGCAGAAAGTTGAACATGGACCCCATGAGACTACAAAATAGGCCTCTCTAGTGTTGTACATGATCTCCTCCTATAGATACAGATGCAAATATCACACGAAGAAGAGAGGATAATTAGTGAGACCCAGACATCTTTGTGGCTGGTGGTCTGCAGAAATCGTACCTGAGGCTATTCATAGTTTTGAGAAGACTAAGGATGCATTCCTTAGCATGCCAGAGTCAAAGGAAGTAAATAGAAACTTCCACCATGGTCTTTAGAGTTGTCAGCACAATTCACCAGCATTCCATGTGATTCTGTTGAAAAGAAATAGAAACTAACTGTAAAAGTTAGTAGCACATGTATTACACATTGCTACCCCAGTCAGTAGCAAATGTACTATATCAGACAAAGGGGAAAAGAATTTCTTCGTTTAGTAGAAATTCTCTCTGCTTTGAAAACCAGTAAGATAAGGTACTTCTATTTCATAGAGACTTTAGCTTGTAAAAGAAGGTATACCATCTGCAAATTGAAAATATCTGTGAAATTATAATACATTTAACAGAAATTTAACCGCCTTCTTTGTAGCAGCAGCCAAGCAGTACTTGATGTCAGAGAGGAAAAAAAAAACAAGAAAAGAAAAGAAAATCTATTATAAGGGATGATATTTTTGTTGTTGTTTTTGGCCTTTTTTTAATCCCTTATTGCCTAGCAGGCTGTCAAGGCCACCTCCAAGAGCTCTGGCAATGCTTACATGGGAGCGTCCCTTCCCCACCTCATTGTGTGAGGCTCCTCAGCCGGGTTTTCAGACACAATTATTCCTCTGGGTAACAATGTGAAAGGCAGCTGCAGAGAGCGAGCGTGGAGGTCAGGCAAGGCAGGCCATGGATGCAGCAGCACCTGCCTTTTGCATGCAAAGACGGAGCAAATTACAACGTTTGTCGCCAAGGAACTGAGCAGCAGCACCATGTGTGATGGCCTCACGAGCACCATTTTCATCGTGTGCATGGGTATATCTTTTCAAATCTAGAGCAGGGAACAGATGTTTCATCAAAAGACGCATTTAAAATAAAGATAATTATGCAGTAAGAAGCTTAATTACATAGGATTATTCAGGTCCACTTAATTGCTTGACAGACTGAGGGCCTCCTATGTATTTGTGACAGAAGCACCCTTCTCACTGGGTTACCAAACTCAGTCATGGCTTCGGGACAAATGTATTTGTTTTAGTAACCCAACTAATTCTAGTTTCTGATTTTCAGCTACAAGCAGGAAAACTAAGCACACTTACCAAGCTCAAAAATATTATTTTATTCCCATAAGCAATGTATTTTTTTCAATAAAACATGAATAGCCTGAACTACAAAAAATTACTGGTTTTATCACTGTATGAAGGACACTAATTTAACTTAGACATGATTTAGATAAAGAGGAGAATCTCCTCTGGTCTTACTGCTCACACATGCCAGTTTTCAGAAGTTTATTATGACTTTTTCATGTGGGTGTTTAAAAATGGCTTTCACCACCCCAAAAAGGGATATCCTCTTTCTCCACAAGGAAAAATCCTAATACTGTAAAAAAAAAAAAAGTATTTAGCTCTAAGAAAGAAACTTTTCAAAAAAAATTTTTGCTTAAACGACACAGTGTGCACTGTGGAGCACAACAGCCATTCTGTGGGACTGCATTCTCATGGAAGCTACTGAACTGATCATACTAATACATTTCACAGAAATAAAATGATTTCTGTGAAATTATGCTGACAGGCTTCCAGTGTGATTCTATGGGGTCCTGGGAGCTTACCAGCTGCAGAGCTTGGATTCAGCACTACTCCAAAATACGAAATTAGGGAGGCAGATATGCCACGTGAATCATGCTGAACAGGGAACCCCCCCATTTACAGAGTTCACGCAGCTGGGGCTTTTAAAGAACACACGGCATCAACCCACGTTCCAGACAATAGTTCAAATGATTATTTTATTGAGACCTTTGCAATTAAATTTTGTTGTTCCAGCCCTAAGTGTGTTAGTTCCCCATAGTCAATATGTTTTTTGATAATGTACTGCAGGGTATTAGCAAAGTCACACACCAAATTTATATGTAAGGGGTGCAAATGTGATAATGAAAGCCTGAGCACTAAAATGATCTCTTAATTTTCATCAAAGAGAGCACTATAATATTTCCATCTGTCAAGCCATTGCAGACTTTTGTTGCATAGACAAACTAGGAATGGTTTAATTGTGCATTACTGAAAAAAACCCAATTCCCAAAAAACAACAAACCAAACCTGCAGAAGAATTAACTTTGTAAGGAGTTAAAGCTTCTAATTTAGAAAAAAATCCTTAGTTCAGTCTAAGCTGGTAAATGTAACTTAAAGCTTGGGAAAGACGATTACCCTATAATGGCTCCATTCACATTCACAAACTTGGGGTCATTTTAAACTCCTGCTATGTTTTGGAATGCTGCCCAGAAAACGCTGGTGTGAAAAATCTGCTGAATGCCTTTGCGCTACATTAGCTAACAGTATTTAAGGTCAATAATGCAGGTGTGGGCTTTCCTTCATTCATTTTAAAAACTTAAAGACTTCATCCTAAACCTCTGTTTATAAGTGGCTTTTGCTCAAACCTCTAAAAAGAAGAAAGAATTGGGGAAGAATGAGGGAAGGATACCATTTTGCTGTTATTAGGAGAGAGAACATGAGAGAAGTGCTAATAAATCATAAGCCAAGAATAAGTTTCAGTGTGGCAACTTAACTTTTAGAAACATGTACCAGCACTTAGTGTACTTGCCAAGCAAATCATAGGAACCTATGCTGCTTTCCACGCTAATGGTGTCAAGGTGCACTGAATGTTTCCCCTCTGCTGCTTGAGAGTGACATTAGAGAGCCCTGGTGAAGCATATGCCCAAGCTCCTGCTCTGCAGCAGCTATCGCATGCTCGGGTGACACTATGACTGATCACACCCAGCACTGCTGCTGTCGCTGCAAATGGGCTTTCACTTATAATGGAAACGTTTAGTTCAAAGTACCATATACATTACACGTGTTATTAATGGCTGAAACAGATGCTTCCATCTACTGAAAGGGTTTGTTTTTATATAAAGCAAATCCTCCTGTAAATTTGGATCTTTTATTGGGCTGCATATCAGTGTGAGGGATAATACTAAGAAAAGCCCCTTCTACTTTGTCTTATATTACAGAAGCATTTAAATTTTTAATTTGTGTTTCATATCAACAAATTTATATACATCTACACAGATTTTATTGCCCATTTTACACGGCTTTTATTTGTTTCTGTTGTAAATTGCACAGTTTCTTAATCACTGCTAAGCATAAAATGCCCCATCAGTAAATTATTTCTACAATAAAATACATGATATGGTTTACAAATGATGGTTATTAATTTCAGGACAGAGATGTTGCATTTGTATTGTGGTTTATGTTCAATTAACACATTGCTACATTAATGCAAACTGTCAGCACAGAATTGAACCAGAGACTAAATGAAAATGGAGCACCCTGAATAGGAATTATTGCCTGGGCTAAACAGAGTAAAAGCCAATTTATTTGTGAGTTTGCTTGTACAACACCACCTGAGGTATTCATGAGCAAATCCAGAAGCACAGGTCATGTTTTCAAAAGGAAACTGCCTGATTGCTTTACCTTGTAATGCACTTTTTGTGGAAAGTATTGTGTCTCTGCGCACATGATTGATCAATGATTCTACAGCTGGAGCAGGTGCAGTTCATGAAAGCCACATTACAAGGGGAATACATCTTTAAAAATAAGTCACCCATTTTTTATTTAATTATAAACAAAGATATTTCCTAGGGCACATGCAGCTCATGAAAGGAAAGGGTAGTGGAAACAGTATTTGTGATCTTTTAGATGCAAAGCATAACATTACTTTTATTTGTCAAATATGATTTTGCTAGAAAAACTCTGTAAAGTACTATCAAAACTCAGAGTAAAAGAAGCAGATGGTAATGGATGAAAACCAAAGTGCTGAATTAGACTTTTTTCAGAACAGGATAACTTTGTAGGACAAAATTGCTCATATGTTTCGAATTTGAATGTTGCAGAGGTTAAAACTAATCCTGACTGCAAACCAAGTGGACTAGGGCTACATTCTTTGAACACGTGATGTATCTCACTGCTTCTGTTCTCTCAAACTGCATGAATTGCAAAGCTTTTTTTCCCTCAAATAAATATCTGAGCTGTTGTAAAATACTGGCATCAGAAAACAAGTTGGTATCATTAAAAACATTCTGGATTTCAGCATGCTGAAATCTCTTTGATATCAGGAAAGTTAATTTGAATTAAGTGTCCCTTTTTTAGTAAGACATCGAGCCATACATGTTTAAGAATAACCCCACAGAGGTTGCTTGGCAAACTTCCCAAAAGCTTTGTCAGACACTGCATTTCATTGTGGGGATTTAACACTAGTACTTGTGTATTGTGTAGAGAAACTTTAAGAGTCCAGCTGACAGAAAATTACCACAAAACCGGCACCAAAATCCTGAAAAAGCTCCCTCTGAGATTTAAATTTCATTCATGAGTGTTACTTCTGCTTAGTCACACTGCCCCAAAACACCTGAGTTCCCCCATCTCAAGTGAGTGCTGGAGGAGAATATGACCCACAGGCTTTCTTCATGTAATTTTGCCAGTTTCACTCCATGTCAGCAGCAAGGTGAGAGGCAGGATTTTCTTCCTCACAAAACAGCTTTTAGGACACAACTTCACAGCTGCAGGGCAAGCTGTGCAGACATCACATAGCAAGGCACCATTGCTGGACCACCTCTAGTTGAAGTTTCTCTGCTGGGCCGTGCTACACACTCTCCATTTGGGGAACCCTGCATGAAGACAGGAGATAGAAACAGGGAAGAAAATGACAACCTGCTATCCCCCAGAAACTATACAAACTTTGACCACACGGTATTACCACAGCATGGGCTAGGCTGGGCTGCAAAATATGTTTTGCATGGCTCATTAGTAAAGTTCAGTAAGCAGTGCTAGAAACAGAATAATTTTCTAATACAAATATTTAATATAAATTCTGATTGAAAGTTCATATTATTGAAGAAGGCATACAGCATGCACTATTACACGTCTATAACCAACTGAAGAATATACACTGCTATTGTACAGTCAGCGAAAGACGTAGTTGCTTTGACTTCTTAGTAAGAGAAGGATGTTTTCGGTGGTATAGCACTTCCAGCTATGAAAGTCAGTAGCGACCTGAACAACAGCTACAAGTCACAGCACAAGAGTTTGTGCATTTCCACTGCTTAGAACAAGATTTTTCCTTAGTCTGTGCTTCTGCTTAGGCCCTACAGTCTGGGAATGAGGTTATTCACAAGCACATGTCCAGCCTTAAAATTCACTGATGTGCTACTACCCGGCTCAGCTTAAGCAANACAAATAAGAAAATGGAGGTAGAGGGGAAATTACTATTCATTTAGTAATTAATAGTATTTAAGTTATTAATCCAGTTTTGATATTTAATCTGTGGACAACATATTCTACAATGAATCTAGGATGAGGCTGGGGTCCCCAGCTGATGTAGTAGTTCAGTAATTATGCATGCCTAGCTGTCTGATAAGGAAAAATCTTCGTGGAAATTTGGAGTAATAATAACTGATACTGTAAGTACTGTAAGTCAATTGTTATTGTAAAATTGAAAGAGTAACATTTATACCTTCTATAACTAGATGAATGAAAGAAATTTTCATTCCTCTGACCCCTGGTCTGCAATGAATGATAGGAATTTTTCTTGAAAATTTTCTTGAATTTCCCATGCTAAATTTGCTTGAACAGAGGCCCATTCTGAGGCCACTTTGGTGCTAAATGATTTGTGTATTATGACTGGATTAGAAGTAGCTTCCTGGTGTAAAAATATGTAAAATTGGTAAGAGGAACTGCCTTGATTGAGTCGAACATTCTTTAATGGGGCAAAGATATTGCTAGTATTGAAAATCAACTGCTTCATAGAAAAATAACAATGTTCAGTGACCTGTAGCTCATATTTAGCTGCTAATTTGTTGTATGATATCCATTCATGTGCATGGACTATCTAAGTTCAAATGATGCACATCAGCTCCAGGCAACTTTGCTGCTGTTTAGAACTAGTCCTGAATTAGGATTTACTCTATGTTTCCTTATATTTGATAATTTAGCTAAAAGAAAGTAATTCACGTAATGGATTGCACTTACCCTGAAGGACTTCAAGTGCCAGATGATAAAACGTTGAGTAAAAAATTATCAGATGACACAAGGAAGGATGAACAATGCAGAAAGAAAAGATGTTTTTCAAGAATAGGCAAAGAAAAGTTTTGATAATCTAATACTTATACAGTCAAGTTTTTGTTTTTCTTTTCAAGATTGACTCATTTTATGAAGAATTCTAGACTGATTGTATGAAGAATATGGTCATCTCTGACAACCAGGATGCAGTAAACACAGCCACTGAAGTGCCCAATCTGTTCATGGATATGTTCTGGGGGGCGGGCTTCAAAATAATTTTGTCTTCCAAAGACTGCTAACATTTACCTGAGGGTTATACACTTGAAAAATATGACTCCGCATTTAATACTTAAACATCATATTTTCAAGTATTCAGGAATGGCTCAAAAATTGCTCAGTTGGAAGAAAAAGAAAGCTAAACAAAACACCTCAGACTTGTGTTTAATGCAGTGTGATTCAAGGAAAAGCTTTCTTTTCCTACTGTGGACTGCTAAACATAATGCATAGCCTCATTTTTGAAGATGTTTTTCCTCTTCCCTATAGCCTTAGAGGCCTCACTCCCACAAGGCTTGCTAGTTTTTCCTTTTGATAACACATGACTATAGATAATAGACTTTCAGTGTCACAGATTCCGAACAATCTCATGCTTATATATCAAAAAATGCTGCTTTCCTTCAGATATGTCTTTAGTTACAAATCCCTTGCACATTTCAGTGGCTTTCTCATGCTGAGTACTTCATCCAGGCTTGGATCTGATCCAGCTCTCACCACAGGCAGTGGCAAGAATCTTACAGGCTTCGGTAGGGACTAAATGACACTCGGTGGGTTTTATCCTGATTTCTTTCTGCTCAGTCCCAAGTGCAGCACTTAAACAGATGCTTAAATTTGTGATTAGTCCTATTCAAATCAAGGAATCGCTCACATATCTATAATCAGGCGAAAGTGGGAGAATGTACACATATGTGTGTATGATTATATGCACATGCTATTAAATTACTGAGGGCGGCAGAGCTTATGGAAGAATATGACTTATCATTTAGGTGTAACTTAAGCGTTAGAGTCACAGAATCATGGAACCATAGAGTATCTCAGGTTGGAAGGAGACCACAAGAAACATCTAGTCCAACCCAAAACCAAACTATATGACTAAGGGTATTATCCAGTCACTCCTTGAACTTTGACAGGCTTGTTGATGTGACCACTTCCATAGGAACCTGTTCCAGTGGCCAACCAACTTCTCAGTGAATAACCATTTCCTAATATCTAATCTGGACTTCTCTTGAAAGAGTTTTATTCTAAATCCTCCAGTTGTTTCTGATCAGCAGAAAGAGGACATCACTGTCTCCACCTCTGCTGTTCCCCCTTGAGCAAGATGTAGCATGTAATGGGCTCCTTCTCTTCCCCAGGCTGTGCAAGCCAAGTGACCTCAGCTGCTCCCTCTAACTCCTTTCCCTGAGGCCTTCGACCATCTTGGTTGCACTCCTCTGGATGTGCTACAATGGTTTGATGTCCTAAGATTGGCACCCAAAATTGCCCCCAGCACTGGAGGTGAGACTGCCCCAGAGCAGAGCAGAGTGGAGCAGAGCAGAGCAGAGCAGGACAATCCCCTCCCTTCCATGGCTGGTGATGCTGTGCCTGCTCCCCCCTGGGACATGGGGGCCCTCCTGGCTGCCAGGGCGCTGCTGGCTCGTTGCCATCTACCCAAAACCCCAGATCTTTTCCTACAGGGCTGGTCTCCAGATAGTCTATATTTTGTGTATTTTTCAGATGTAAAATGCTTGAAGAAACAAATCCTGTTTGAGGAGGCCTTCATTATATTTGACATTCTTCACAAGTAAATTAATGTTTTTTGTTTTTCTTTGTTTGCCTTATCTCTAATGATCAGATGAATAGTTTGGATACACTATTTAAAATCAATAGATTATTTAGGCATTATTCAACTTAAGTTGTTTTGTGATCTATGATAAGTTACTTGAGTGTTTAAGTATGGTTTTTGAGTGTTTTCAGTATGGATGCCTGAAACTTCTGAGAACAGGAGAAGAAGAAGTCAAAAACAATAAGTAGTACACCAAGTGAGCACGCTTGTTAACACATGAATGACTTAGTATAATACGAAAATAGATGTTAATATGAACAAAATGTCTTGATAATTAGTACAGTTAGAAAACCATCTGTGTAAAATACTTAACCCAGTATTTTTGCTATATGCAACCCTCTGTAGTTAGTTCAGTACATCCACTATCAAATTGATGCACAGTAGTAAAAGTGCCACATTGCTCAAATGAGAAAAAACAATTTTTGCAGGGACAAAGGGTATTGAGCATTTTATGGTATGGTATAGCATGGAAGCAAAAGCGCAGAAACACACAAGCAGAAAAAAAAGTTGTTAGTGCAACTGACAGAGGATTTCACTGACCCATTGCTGACAGTACTGTTATACCGGCAACTTAATGAGTCACTAACAAAAAGTAGTTTTAATTAAAATGGTTTAGTTGATACACAGCATCATTTTCTTACCCATGTGACAAGACATAAAAAAATGGCAGCAAAAATAATAACAATTTCCTGCCCCTAAAGTACAATACAATTTCAATAATGCTTAGAATGCAGAGGGTAGCTATAAGCAGCACCAGGAGTGCACCTGGTTTCTGTGCATAAGGACAGCTGAACTGTGAGTGCTTCAAGTTATTATTCAGACAATTACAGGAATAAAAGGAGCCTGAGAAGGTACAATAAATCCTTCACATGGAAAAGAGTGACATAGAGAAAAATGCCCTGAGATGAGAGATCTGTGACCAAGAGGACACAGGTCTGGACCTGGTTTTCTCTGGAAGTTTGTTGCAGACCCTCATGTGGAGTTTGATGGCATCTCACAGGTTCCTGGGGAAACAGATTGCCCTGTGCAGGACAGACATATTTGTCCTTTTCTTTCAGAATTGTAGGACAAAGATTCCAGACTGAGGGAAAGTATACATAAAAAAGAGATGGGAAGACATGAAGTATTTGGTGTCTTAAAGGTCACAGAATTAGTCCATCACTGAAAAAGACAGCAGAATTCAGTGTTGACTGTATTGATTTTTTGGTTTTTTGTTTGTTTTTTGTTTTTTTTTAATATTCTGGAATTGATTGAGTCAGGAAAGAAAAAGCATGTTGGCATTGGCTAAGCAGGTATGAACAAATGTTCATGGAAAAAAACCTGTAGAATCTTGCAGTCTTAGGTCTCATGTGATCTTTTTGTATAATTATGTTTAATAAAATACATAATTGTAACTCTTTTACATTGAAATGGTGTGCCTGGAAAAAGGCAATGCTTTCAAAATAGATTTTTCTCATACTGATAAAAGCAAGAAGCAACTTCACTGGGAAGTGAGTTGCACTACTGTAAAAACAACTTTAGAAACATAGAACTGGGACTGTGTCTCCTGTCAAATGCACAGACACTGAGATTAACTCTGATTGTAATTGAGACCAGAATTTGAAGTTGTTAATTTATAGCTGAAGTACTGCCTATTCCTTAAACATTTGCTTTGTCTAAATGTGCTTATGCAAATTTAAGAACAGAATCAGGGGTTCAGCATATGCAAATATTCCTTTAGCTAGTAGAAAATTAAACATATTTAGTTAGATGTTGGAGCATGTTATAACAAAAAATATAATACTCAGGAGAGAACGCCTAACATATACGGAATGCTAATCACTGAGGAAGAAACGTATTGCTCTTTACCTCAACATTTAGCTTAAAGTAGTTGTAAACTCCCAAGTTAACATGGGCTGATGAGCTGCCACAATTTTGAAGCCAGCTTGTCACTATGCTTCAGAAACTGTTGGTGCCCTAGATGGCTTGTTGTTCTGGAATTTAGTTGATCAGAAGGCATTGATAGTAATTTGAGGCAAGTACTCCAGTGAAGTGGGCAGTATTTTAATGAATGTTTATCCAGCTAATGAGCTTGACAGAAAGTTGCTTTTCTGCTTGAAACCAAAGCAAAACACAATTTGTAACTATTTTGTAACCATTACAACTGTAAAACAAATCTTTTCTATTTAAATATTTTCTGGAAAACAACTTGAAATACATTTCATATATGTTGATTCATTTTAATGGGTGGATTTTTCTAATGATTAATTTTTTCTTTGTTTTCTAGGACTGTTCTTTTTAGAATTGCAGTAGACAAAATTCATTCCTAATCTTGAAACCTCTTTTGTGTTTGGCTCATGAACAATAAAGGTATTAGAAGTGTCTTGAACTTTTTTGGAAGCTCCAGCATATCCTGAAAAATTCTGCCATGAAAATATGTATAATGTCATATCTTGAAAATGTTCTCATCGCAGCAGAATGTCAACTTCAAGTATATGGTAAGCAATTAAGTTTCATTTACATTTTGTCATTAGGTGGCACTTACATTTTGCTGTGACTTTAACAGGCATCATATACTTTATTTCACATCTTTACTAAGTTCACAAATCGTGAATTTAAACATCCCACAATTTTTGACATGTTATTCCACATGGTAAGTGTCAGTTTTTTTAACAAAACCTAAGAATCACGTAAGATTAAGATAAAATTGAAATGAAATTAGTCTGAAATCTAAGAGCTAAGCTGAATCATTTACAGCACCTTCATAAAAGGATGAGATATGAAATGCAAATTCTCTCTGGCATTAAATAAAATAAGTTTAAAACATGTCATATATTATAAAGGTCTCTGTTGGTAGATTTTTGAAAGACTGTCACTTTATTAGAGCATAGATATTAATAGGAGATCAATATGTAGTGCTGGATTCTAATTTTAAATTGTTAGATAAACACATATGTTAATTAAATAGGGAATTTTGTGATTACACCCTTTGCCAGAAATGGTGTAATTTTAACCATGCACCATAAAGTAATATTTTTTAACCTTTAATT
>WBNQ01051344.1:0-11124 GCA_013401375.1 Spizella passerina | reverse complement strand
CTTCTCCAGGAAGCTTTACCTCTGAATCTCTCATTTGAAAACCTACTTTCCTAATTACCTGCCTTATCTAAATGTCATCATGTTATTTCTCTGTCAAAAGACACCACCTAGAATAATACAAAACTATCATTTTGAGGGTCTGCTTCCCAGATTACTATAAATAGTGGAATCATATGGAATGCTGCTAAATATTAGATAACAATAAATTTTCTTTGAACTTACTGATTTTTTCCTCTACAATGCAAGCATTTAATATTATTCATATCCTAAACTGCTTACAAGTGATACCCAGCACACAGATGTCAAAAAACAGCAACAATTTTTACAAAGGGGAAACTTTCTGAGCAAACATATTTTCTCANCTCTTCATGTGAGACAGACTGAATTCTCCTCCCAAAGAGCTCCTTTGAATCTCTATTACCACCAGATAACAGATGTTGCTCTCCAGGAAAGTTTTTTCATACAAGCTCTTATAATCATGGGGATTATTTCAACTTGACCTTGTGACTACAACAGAAAACCAGGATGAACTGGGGGGTCTCAGAGGGCTGTGTGCTGCAGCACTTTGCATATCCAAGTAACTAGGCCTTGAACAACATGGCTACTCAAAACACTACAAAAAGAATAAGTGGAACACCCACAGTTTTATAAGGTAAATACTGCTAATCCCAGTTTACCTAGGGGAGGAAACAAGCCCTGAAGTGTTTAATGGACTTGCCTGCAATCACACAGCAGCTACATAACAATTCAGCAATTAGTGATGTAATGTTCAAAAGCATCTCTCTGAAACTTAGAGCCTGTGGATGTGCAATGAAACTCAAGTTAAATGCTTTGAAAATAGGACTAAAATGATAAATTGGAAGCTTTTAGTAAAGTGCTGTAAAATGCCCATCTTCTATCAACCACTTCTGTTTTAAACCACAAGACACTTTCTCTCTCAGTACTTGCTCAAAGTGAACCTTAGCACACACTTTAAAAGACACATTGAAATGCTGTAACACTTTCCAAATTTCAGCCTTTCCTAACTATGCATATTGCTGGGCAAGCAGCAGTAACTTTCCTTCTGCATGCCTTTGTTGTGTTCCTGAATTGCAGTTTTGGATGATGAAGCACATTTTCACGACTCTTTTTTCAAAAATGCCACTAACTGACAGTTTAAAACAAGACATTTACATTGCAACTACTCTGTGCCTTCTGGGGCCACTTTAACTAAGTTCATGCAATTAAATTATTCTCTAATGCTCTGAAAACACACATACCATGATTTCACACCAGAGTTTTGGAGTTACAGCACCAGATCCCAGAAGCAGCAGAGCTGTGCTTACTTATAGCAGTGGACAGTCAGGCCCAGGTAATGAAATAAGAACCTGGATCCGAAACAGTGAGAACAAAATGCAAAACCATAAGGCTTTGGTTTGATAAAAATGAATTAGTAAATTTTTCATCTGACGTTCTCATTAACCACTACAGTCACAAATTAAAACTCACAGTATTCCTGTGAGATATAGATCCAGAGAGATACTGCTCATTAAAAAACCTACAAACCAACCAACAAACAATGTAATCTATTCCAGATCATGGAGAGATGATGTCTACCAGATAAAATAATCCATCAGGTCAGAAGAACTGACCTCCAACAGCAAAGGCCACAGCTCAGGCTGAGCTGTCCAGAGCAGAGATAGCACCAATCCTGTTATCAACAGTGATTTGCTTTGTCATACCCTGTGTTTAGGAACTCTTGTTCCTCAATGACTATTCACCTTCATTTATTCTTTGCCTTCTGTTTCTCAGGGGATAAGGAGTTTGGGCTACTGAATGTTTTTAGACATTCTTGAACTCATCCAGCCTCAGTCTCTCCTGAAGAGATTTCTCCTTTTGGCTTCTCTTTGCCATCCTGACATGTCCCCCCTTTCATGAGCATCTCCTTGGTTTGCAGCCTGTGCCATTCTTTCCCATCCTGGTCTGAAGCCTGACTTTTTGTCAGTGGATCAGTGTGTGCTGTTAATTATTCCTCTCCTCAAGGCCACAGATACCTTGCCTGAAATACTGGCAGTTATTCTCTGCACAATACAGCTATGGAGAATTTTCAAGTTGGAAAGAGAGATCGTGAAGTAGACAGAGAAAAGGTGGACAGAAAAATAAAGACTGAGACTTGTTACCACCATCTTCTCCAGGAAGCTTTACCTCTGAATCTCTCATTTGAAAACCTACTTTCCTAATTACCTGCCTTATCTAAATGTCATCATGTTATTTCTCTGTCAAAAGACACCACCTAGAATAATACAAAACTATCATTTTGAGGGTCTGCTTCCCAGATTACTATAAATAGTGGAATCATATGGAATGCTGCTAAATATTAGATAACAATAAATTTTCTTTGAACTTACTGATTTTTTCCTCTACAATGCAAGCATTTAATATTATTCATATCCTAAACTGCTTACAAGTGATACCCAGCACACAGATGTCAAAAAACAGCAACAATTTTTACAAAGGGGAAACTTTCTGAGCAAACATATTTTCTCAACAGCCTGATGAAAAGATCATTTTCATCTCAGACTTTTAAAATTGTCACTCTGAATTCTCTTCTCTCTCACATATACACATCCAGACTCACTGCTGCGCTCCAGTTGTTTTGATAATGCAAAGCTATCACAAACACATCTGAACACATAGCAACACCTAAGATCTAGCAACTGGAATTTACCATGCTAAATTAAGTGCCCCAATATATTTTTCTACTGGGAAAAAATGTGAGCCAAAATGACACTCTTTATATATGTGCAGTAAGCAGAAAATAGAGTAAAATAAATATATGCTTTATTCTGGTTTATATACACTGTGCCCATCAGGACAGATGAGATTGCCAGGATGTGAAACATGTGTAGGTGCACATATATTAAGCAGCAAACAGGAATTCTGATGAGACAGTTACTAATTTGAACTTTGATATATTGGCAATTCTACAGAAAAACAATACAACCACCTCATCAATTGTCCTTCTCTCCCAGGAAGCCATCACACAAACAAGGAGCTGTGACAGAGGAATTCTAAGGGGGGTCATTTAAAACAGCAACAACAAAAACCAAATGAAACCATCCCAAACCAACCACTTCAGTTACATCCCTCACAACCAGATTACACATAAACACTTCACAGGGACTTCTGAGGTCATTGGAAACATCTGAATAGATTTTTTTTTTGCCTCCTTTCTCATGTATTGTTTCAGTGCCCTCTCATGCAAAAGAACAAAATCTGGGCCCGTTCTGTGAGGCAATGACCACCACCAGCTCACACTACTGATCACAGTGCCAGAAAAAGGTTTGCAGCCGGAAGGCTCTATTTTCTCACTGTCCACAGCTGAGCAAAGAGTCACCTGTGAGCCTGCAAGTGGCTGTTCAAGAGACAACACTGAAAAACAAACATGAGTTTAACATCTTCAGCACCCTATAGGACAGGACTCCTTTCTGGATTTTCAGTTCCCAGCTGACGTGGCCTGATACACACATACAGCACAATGAAGAGTATGCAGAACTTCCCATTAGCCTGACAGGCAACCACACTTCATGCTCTGAAATCTGCATTACACTCTGTGGGTTTCTTATTTTTAATTAATTCTTCTGAAATTTTGGGGATGAGTGGATGTATATGGTGATTGCAGTGCTGAGAGAGGTTGGGGGGTTCATAATTACAAAGAGAATAAAATCCTGCCCTCCTGTATAGGCAGCAATACTAAGATTTCATTGTTCACATTAGGCAAAACCTCTCTAATTTTAAGGTCAGCTACATGTATAACAACAACAACAACCACAACAAAATAAAGTAATGACGCTCAATGCTTTGAATAAATCCAGACAGGACAGTTAATAAAATAGAAAATTCCTCACTTACCTCAGTAGTTGTAAGCTGTTATTTCATACTCTGTAAACTTTCCCTCCCTGCTAACTAAACAAAAGTTCTGCACTCTCGATGCTAGAATAGCTCTCAAATACATACTGCAGAATACCAAAAAAGAGAAAGCCTATGTTGTCCTTACTAGCAGGCATCTCTCCAGGGATGATTGGTCATTACCCTGGCAACCCTCACAAATGGCAAATGACGTAAAGAGAGTGGGAAAAAAAGCCACTGAGAGAAGAAAGCACTATATGCATTATAGATAGTTCTGGGAATCCATGCTCACATATGCATTAAATGGCTTCAGAGGAGCACAGGGACCTTCCATTTTGCAGAGCTGCCTGCTGAGGTGAATAAGAAACTTTCTAATTTTTTTCTTAATCAAAACATTGGGAGCATCTCTAAGTATTTAATTGAAGAAAATTGGGGGTTGATTGTTTTAATAATTCAGACACTGAGTTTATTCTCTTTTATTTTTTCAATTCTGTTTAAATTTCCCATTAAAATAGCTCACAGGCTTATTCAGACAAGGGTGGATGTATTTTTCATTATTCCTTTTCACCTTATTTGTTGCTACATAAAGTTACTCATTATTATATTTATTCCCTTTATGTCTCATGCCCTCATTTTTCCCTAACAATTCATTTGTACAAACTGTACAAGAGTTCTCATGTTTATGTCATTAAAACATTAGCCATTGTATTCAGTGTTAGTGATAATTGTGCCTAAAGAAGATATAGCTCTAGCCAAACACCAGGACAAAATAAAAAGCATTTTGCTATTTTTGCACTGAATAGTTACAGTGAATTTGATCATACTGTGAGCTGTCTGTCACACAGCAAGATGAATTTGGGTGTGGTTACTCCTTCCACAATTAGATTTTAAAAGCACAAGTAAGATAAAAAGGAAATCTGCTTTGAGATTGTTTAGCATCTGCATCACTCTACAATTCAGTAAAACTGAAGGAATTCTGGGTACAAAACCCAAGAAAAGCATCTTCCACCCCTGCATGAATGTGTTACCAATTACAGTCCAGGATCAGGCATCCTTCCCCTTGCTCTTCTTTAGACCTCAGATTTCTGCATTCCTAAATGTGCAAAAACAACTTTCCAAGAGCATACTGGAGAGCATTAGCACTCAGATGATTTCATAGCCTAAAGGAAAGGGCACAATTCTCTGAAATAAGAACTAAGAAGTAAGTGAGGTGAGGTGGCTGCTCTACCACTTAGCTATTATGTAAAAGTTGGATGGAAATGGCTCTACCATGACAACTGAGCTTCCTGTTGAACTGATGAAAACACATTAGATGTATTTGAACTCTGAACTCCAAACCTGAATTGAAATGGAAGTACCCAGCAGCTTCCACGAGGATATTTCTGTCCCTGGCTGCCTAAATTCAATTAGTTACAGTTTTATGGAGTAAAAGTTAGCACTCACTGCAATTCAGATTGTTATTATTTTCCAAAGCTACTACTCCATTGCAATCAGGAGGAAGGTGTTACACTTGTATCATGACAATTTTCCAAACAGCCTGAATGAGCCCTTGGAAGTGACTGAGCTTTATGAACAAAGAAGTAATGAACAGAAAGGATATTCCATAATGCTCCATTAGGTGTACTTTATTTATTTGCTGAAGACAACTCATTTTTAATTATTTAAACTCTGGCAACATCTTACTAGCAAATGTTCTGCTGGGTTGTAATTGACAAATATCTCGGTCTGAGCAAAGAGAAATCTCAGTGTAACATTACCTCTGATGTTACATCTTTTTCCTGACAGGAGGACAAGGATTACTTTGTGTTTAGAAACCACAGAAAGCAAAGTTTAGCCATTTGTGCAGGGCCAATGAAAGCTCTATGTTCCCATAAATCTTAACCCTGATGATCCAAATCTAAGCTTCTCATTTTTTTACAATTACACTTTGCAGAAATTGAGATCCATCTACAAACTTTCCACCAACCTTCCACTCATTACCAAAACCAAACAAAACTCCTACCATTGGTGTTCCCAAAGTTGCTTTTGTAAGAACAAATGTGGTCTGCCATGGACATATACAGCATGAAATGTTAGTAGATGTAAGACCAAAAGTATTGAAATATACAAAAACTTTGTGTGTTTTTGCAACACAGATTGCACAGAGACTTCTGTGTTTTATGGTCTTAACAAAACCTTCATATTTTCAGATCATATCCAGGCCTGTCAATTTGCCTTTGTCTGAGCATGTCAGATTGACTCATGTGAGTGTTCTGGGCAGCACAACAGGGACAAATCCAGCCAATGAGTGGGGAGATGGGGAAGAAAAAAGAGTTTTTAATGGAGTCTTAGGAAGAGGCACAAATGAAAAAAGGGTTGCTAGTCCTTAAAGGACCCTTTCTGTACACTGGTATAACTTGCCAACACATTAGCAAATTAAATTAAAAATTCATCAGTATGTTAAAAAAGACTGGAGACAGGAATCACTCTGTAAGTAAATCATTACTGATTTTAAGTGATTCATCACAGAAAAGGATCAGCTCACTCAAGTGAGGGGGAATTAAAAGTTTTCAGCATTTTTCTGGCTCAACTGTTTAAATGCTTGTGAAATGCATCCTGTAGCAGAATCCATTCACTTAACTATGCCTGTAGTGACCTGGTGTAAAGGACAATCATACCTTCTCCATGTTTTCCAAATTCTGTCTTTTCTCTTAGGTGTGTCTACTCCAGTATGGTTTTTAGCTGGAAAAAAAAATTAGCTCAGGCTTAGCAGGCACAATGTCCTTTATGCCACAGAGTTACAGAAAAAATCCCAAATCTATCAGAACATATTATCTCTCCAGAAGCCCTTACACTGTCACGTCATGTAAACATCAAAGGGGAGAATGCTGATGTTTGTTTCCCAGGCTATAGATATGATTTTGAACAATACCCCGTTGAGTAAGGACAATATATTCTTTTTCCTTCTCTGTCCTTCTAGAAGAAGGACACACATGTGCCTTGCCAGATGATGCCAAACCCATTATTAGTGTCCTTGCACTTCTCCATTAGCAATATTGCAGCAAGACCAGCTGATGTCAAGGGTGTTCATGCTGAAAGATAACAACATTCCTTAGGAGGAGAAATTACAGCCTTTTAGCATTCTCTGGCTTTCCCACAATGTAGCTTTATCTGGGAACATTATTACAGTGAAATTCAGTGAGATAAATGAAGGAATAGCAAGTTCTAACTTTCAGACAATGCAAACATCTGAACAGGAACACACTGCTGTAAAGCAGTATCCTTCACTACCCTATTTTAATCAAACCCATAGACACAGTCTGCATTTTAAAACAGATCCATCCAAGCACAGGATGACTCTATATTTTTCCCAGTTCCTGCATTTGTCATCCAGCACCTTAGTGACCCAGACCCACCTCTGCTGACCCCATAAACCCTGTGCTAAAATACTCCAGTGGGTGACAATCACTGTGAGGGGGAACGCTGGGGCAGGAACACTGGAGCAGTCCTGACCAGAGGGGACAACAGCAAGTCCCATCATCCCAACACAGCACAGGGCAAGGTCACCTGTGCAGGTGACACCTGCAGAGTCTTTGCTGATTCTCTCTCAGGGCTGCTGGTTCAGATTGGCCAACCCAGCCAACCAAACCACAGTCCTGAGAGGTGCTGCAGCCTCAGGATCCTCACAGCTTGGATTACAGCTCACAGAGAGCAGCAGATCTGAGGTGCCCAGCACTGGCTCTCCCTGTGCTGCCACTGGTGAGCCTAAGAGCACTTGTACACACATAGAGAAACTGTGTCTGCAGCTTTGATTAAGGCACATCTAAACAAGCCACTGAAAATAAGCAGCTTCTGGGAAATACAGCTTAAAAGGCCTGGCTTCCTCCTGTTTTGTTCCATGTTTAGATTCTTTTGTGTGTCTCAAAAAAACAAAAAATTTCTGATCAAAGCTTTTACTAGGATAAAGATACTCAGGCAGTCTGTGTTCTACATGGATGATCTGCTGCCACCTAATATAATGCAGCTTATGCTGCAACCTTATCATTTGTGGAAGCAATCAAAAAGGTAGCATGAGCCCAATTTCCTAAAACACTGATTTAAAAATACCTGAGACTTGCTTACATCAATTCTCCCTACTGTAAAGCATCCCAGTGCTAGACAGTTTACCTCTATTTTTCTTGATCGGTCAAAGAAATCAAGCAATTAATAAATACAAAATACCAAGATTTTCATGGATTGGTGCTTTTATCTGCTGTTTATACCCTGAGAAAGAGAAAGAACATCCCTGACCCCTCTCCCAGCCAGGATTCTCTATGCCACACTTAATTCTCATATATAGGAGTAAATAATGAAGGCTACCCACCCATGTAAGCTGATATATCAGGACTCAAGGAAAATCCATCATCAGCAGATCTGATCAGGTTTTCCACTGTACCACATCTTTTTCTGATAACACTTGGAAACACTCATTGCTCTCCATTTCACTTGCAAGGACGATGTCTTGAGCCTGATGCACACAGTTTTGCTGTACTGAAATAAAGGACATTGTGTCAGTGTGGTGAGAGAGAAGAATCAGTCTCCAAGATAACCATATAAGCAAAAAACAAAGGAATTACAAATGTGCATGTGATATAAAAGTCAGAATTCTTACATTAGTCATAAAATATGCCATGAATGTATCTGTTAAAGCAATTTCAAATCATCAAACAATAAACATCAACAAATGCAAAGATCTTACATATACCATCCCAATACTTTTTAAAATGGAGCATGACAATGCAGATGTGTAGCATGACTGCCCTATGATAGATCTTTTGTGAATAAATATTCAGATAAAGCACTGCAATCTGAAGCATCCCTCTATAAACTGGTAATTCTTAATAGAAACAAACCCTTTTCTCATCAGACTTTTTGCTGCAATGTAACAGCATTGCTCTACATGCTCATTTTGGATGACAGAGTACCTACTTGTCACAGTAATAACATGAATGAATTCAAGAAAGAAGGGACAATCACTTTGCAAACATGCCCATCCAGCAAATACACTGCTGTTTTTCCTCACTGCTGTTTAATAATTTAGTTTACAACAATATATATCTCTATTTGGTGATACAGTAATACATAAATCTAAACCCCCAAGCCAATACTTTGGTTTTTGAAGCCCAGCAGAAATAATGCTGCTCTCACTTGTATTCCAAACCGTGCAGCACTTTGTGGATTGCCAGTGTCCCTGCCCCTGCTTTGCCTGTGCCCTCTCCTGGTGGCAGAGCACAGGACAAACGTGGTTACACCAACACCTCCCCTGCACAACAAACATTTCCTGACACCAACAGCTTTCTGAAGTAAAGCAGACCACGATTCCAGACTGAATGGTGACACAAAACGTGTCACCAGGTCTACAGGGTCAGTGCTGAGCACACCCCTACAGCTCTGCTCCCCACACTGCCCCATTTCACCCACAGAGGCTCCAGACAGCCCCACAGTTTGAAAATGCTCCTGAGGCAAGGCAGCAGCTCCTGGAAAGCAGGAGCAGGGATGTGCACCTTGCCAGGCTGCATCTGGCCAGGAGGCAGAGCAGTGCTCCATGCTACCTGCTCTGCTCTCACAGCCACATTGCCACTGCCACAGTGGGGAGCTCAGGGGATCAATGCCCTCTTTAATGGCAGGGCTCAGGTGACACAAAGATCTTCTGTTTGTCAGGCTAAGCTGGCTCCCAGCTGTAAGGAGCTTTGTTTCTGCAGATGAGAGGTACTGAGCCAGGTCAGGGCTGGCCCAGCTGCCAAGAAAATAAGCCCTGCAAGAATCCAAAGCGACTGCAGAGCAAGCAGTAAGCCTGAAACAGAGAGTTCTGACAGGGCTGAGCCAAGTGAGCCATATGTGCACAAGAGACTCATTTGAGAAGGGCAGTACAGGCACACTTCAGTTCTGGCCAGGGCCAGCTCAGCCCAGAGGACCAATTACCTCAGAACCAGTTCCAGGCAAGCATTGCTGTACAGTGCTGATCAAATCTGGCTCTGTGATTCCTTACTCTGCCTGATCTAAACAATGAAAGGGTCTGGAGGCCTCTAATGTGGTTTCCCAGGAACCTCTTACAGTACAGAAATATAAAGTAGTTCTGTTATTCCATGGTTTTCCCCCTGTTCTGCAGCACGTCCTAGTCACTATCACTCCAGGCAGTCAGATGGAAGCTCAGCATGCTCTCTGCTGAAATTGAGTCAGGCCATGCATTGGTGAGGGAAAGTTGACTGTGCACTAATGGCAAGCACCATCACCTCTTCCTTCAGTCATGTTCTACAATAAGAGTGAGTCATGGCTCTTTTGCAGAACCAGTTAAACACACCAGCTCCAAAAGAAGATTCTGGAACATACAGCCTCAGGACTGCCTTGCTGGAGTCACAGAGAGATTTCAGCCACATCTCCTTTCCTCAGAATTTTCAATTGCTAAGAATCAAACAGCCTCTACAGTGGTCATCCAGGTTTAAGATGTGTCTGTCTTTAATCCATTTTATATGAAACAGAATTCAGTGCTTGGACTTCAGTTTGAGATAAGAACCTAAAATCATTGTGCCAGTGTTGAGGCTCCTTAGTGAGGCTCAGCATTTAATTTCTGTTCTTGCTCATTTTCTGCAGGAGAATGATATTCAGCCTCCCTGAGGAAGGGGAGTATTTAAATAGACAAAGCACCCAAGTACTTTAGCAAAGAAAGTGGAAAGCTGAGAGGTCATACAAAGTTACTGAGAGAATAACTATTAATGATTATTTTGCTTTTTCATCTACAGATGCTTTCCTAGTTCACATAAACATTTAAGACCTCATGTGTAAGTAGGAAAAATAAAACCTTTAACATGCATTTTGCAATGAAGAAACAAGGAGGGACCCAGACATGATGAATAAGCCATTGTCCAGGCAGTCTGCTGGCACTGCAGCCTGGGAGACTGGCTGGCAGTTGTGTGGCACAGCTCAAAAGCAACAGGCCATCAGCCACCCCATGGGGAAGAGCTGCTTGTTGAGAAACAAAAAAATCACTCTGTTCAGTTTTGGCCTGACATGTACATTACTTTCTACATTGCTTTATATCACCAAAAAGGTGAATGAACTTGCTTGAAACAATGAAGCCTTAAAAATCTCAAAGCAATAATTAAGAAACTTCTGTTTCTCCAGATTATCACTGATGGAATTAATTTTTGCCTATAAATTAGCACCATTATTTGATGCCTTGGTTCATGCCTCATTTTTAAATTATTCTTCTCTTTATTC
>WBNQ01051343.1:0-20688 GCA_013401375.1 Spizella passerina | reverse complement strand
ATATGGATCTGTCTGTCTAAGACCAGAGCACACAAAAAATCTTACCAAACATTGTATAATCATTCAGGTTTTCTGTTGTAAACTGTAGAAAAATATGCATGTTTTTCCTCTTTTATTCTGAGATAAGATTGAATTTGGTATTTATTCAACAGCCCCATCTTTTCCCCTCACTCAATATTAAGCTAAGTGGGACTGCACAGGTTAAGAAGACAGATCCATATCTTCCCCAATATATAAAGTTCATTTTCCCTTTGCATTTGCAAGGCTGCTGAAAGAGCACAGTTAATTGCTACATGGCCATATGTTCATTTACTGAGAGAAGAAAAGGGCTGAAAAGCCAAGGAAAAATTAGGATAGGAGTATAGGAGTATTGGATATTCCTACTGCCATACACCCCTGGGGTCTTTCTCTTCAGTAATAAAAAGTCTCTTTGACTCAGTATTGACATTTGGGGGAATTAGGGAAAGTTGAGCAGGGCTTGTTCATTACCAGGAGCCTTGGCTCAGAACGGTAAAAGGAACAGATCCACAGAGCTTGGCATTTCTTCTAAACAATATTAGCTACATTTTTGCAGTTTTANAAAACCACCCCACAAACTGATTTAACTATAAGGTGTTAATAAATGCCTACAGAACAAGCCCGCAAGTTTCCTGCTTCCCATGCTNCAGCTCAGGAATGTGCTCAGTGTGTGCATGCAAAGGCACTTGGGCACTAGGGAAAACCTTCTGTAATTTTGAGCCAAACCACACTAGATCTATTAGCAAAAGTCAGCTGTTCTCACCTGCTCCACCTGTGCTGGCTAATGATCTTCATCCATTGGAGTCTGTACAGCATTTAATTGCTTTTCTTCACATATGATATTGGTCATGATGATACTGGTTGGAAATTTTTACATTTGTTTCTCTCCCCTCACACCACAGAAATTAGAGATTACACTGTAGGTTTTTTCCTTACATTATATTTTTAGAAACACTGGGAAAATCAGGAAGAACAAACCCCCAAATTTACTGAATCAGAACAGTAGCATATGTCAGACAATGGATTAAAAAAAAGTTTGAAATACAAGGGAGAAATAATAACAAAAAAGAAAGTGAAAACTGAGGGCTAATGATAGGCTGTAATCAGAAACACTTATCTGGTATTGCCAGGCACCATGAGCCTGCCCCCATTCAGATTTTGTAAAAGAAGATTCTCAATGAGACTGTTACTAAATTACTGGCTCAAAAATTTACACTGCCATCCTGTTGAAATGGGAAAAAACTGAGCCTCAATTTATCTGAGTCTTCCCATATTAGATCAGGAAGAAACAAGAGAAATAATTGAATCATTTTGCAAAATCCAGATCTTATTGAAGTGTAGAGCTGAATGCCAAGACGTAGCACACTGCTAATTTTTTCCACCTTAACAGCACAAGGAATAGAGTCTTTAAAATGATGAAAAATTTTACCTGATAGAGCGAATAACCAATACTAAGCAGACCTTCTTCCATTCTCTTCTGTCTCCTGTGGTTCTTCTGCATCAAGCATGGCTCATTCAAACTCCCTTCACGGTCATCATTTGGTTCATCCAACTGGATTTTAAACTGGGGATTGGTCCAGTATATTTCTAAGAATTCCCTACAGGAGACAAAAAAGAGAAGGCTTTGCTGTCATTGCAATTGTCATTGCAATCAAGATGGTTGTCACTATATCTACAGAGAATATCTCCCTGGAAGAACTTTTGCCTGGAGTTTCTCCAATTCTTTCCATTGAGTTGTATGGGTTTGTGTTTTCACAGCTATGCTGAGTATCAACTGGAGCCATGAGAAATCAAAGCACCAGGGTATTTCCTGGGACTAAATACCAACAAGGAGAAGGTGATGCTGTTAATTCCAGCCAGTCTTGAATCTCCAGGAAATGTCCTTGGCTGAGGCTGTTATTGTTGCAAGAGGACCAAATACCAGACAGAGGTATTTGGTCTAACCTGAAGACGAGTTAGAAATAACAATACCACAGAACTATGACACTTTTCTGGCCTACCTAACTCTTCAGAGGATTACTCCAGCCAGTAGCAAAAGCCATATAAGCAGGAAAAGCAGACAGAGAAAAGAAATTAATATTGCCACATATTAACTGCTTGGTAGGCTGGTAATCCCCCACAAGGAAATAATTGAATTAGATCTTCATTTAAACTGCCAGGCTTTTTATTACTGTCCAAACCCCACAGATATTGTTGCACTTCCAAGTTCTTTTTTCCCCACCAAAACCTCCTTCAGTCCACAAACAGTTTTTGAATGTTTTGTTTGGTATTCCACTAAAGGCCCATTTGGTTGAGTTCTTACCTTGGTAGTTCTGGCAGCCCCCAGCAGATGAACCCCATCCCCACTGTCCATTAAACAGAGTCAGGTCCCATTTGTTGACCTTGTGGCTTGTCAGCATGTCAGGAGTCAAGTTGCAGATCTCAAGGTGGTTAAATTGCCTTTGGAAATCTGAAAATGCCATCACACAAGTGGCACACAAATGGACAGGTTAGTCCATCAGCCTGCAACAGATGAGGTGGCTGAGGCTGGACACTTCTCCCAGTGGTGTTAGAGAGCTGTCCAATGCTGCATTTAATTGAAATTGGCTTTTGGGAAACAAAATTGCCCACTGTCTGAATGATCTGTATCTTCTGAAGACAGCCTCTGTCAATGGCTATCATACATTTTGGGCTCAGACAAACCATTTTCTGTCATTCCCGAGCTGTGGGCACTCCCCCATGGATCATGCTTCACAAACAAATTCACTGAAACTGGTGAGGAGATCCCATTTAAAAGAAATAAGATCTGGCCCTTGTGAAAGCAGCACTCTGTAGGAAAACAATCACAGTTTGGTGTTTTTCTTCATTCCTATCACTGATGTTTGTTTTCACCATTCCTGGTGTGTTTGCATGAGTGACAGACTTTGATTGCTCCATGCTGCTAGCAGAGGTCTGCTCTCATTTCCTAGTGCCTCATGGCCCATGCAGCTGATTGCAGAGGAGGACAGTGGCCGTTTATCTTTCCAGGCTAGGACAGAGTGACATCAGTTCAGCACTGATTCATATATAATCGGATCAGGGTTAGGACAGGCTTTCTATTAGGTCTGAGTAAACAGACTCTTCCCAAGTTGGTAATCTGAACTTTTTCATTAGTGTGTAGCATTTAGGAAAAAAAACATATCAAAATGTAGAGCAGCTGAAGTTCATTCTTGCCACTTCATTGATTTTATTACCATCTGGTCTCTATATTTTGGATTAGTGCTGAGCTATGCAAGCTCTAATAAAAGGTAATATTGGAATAGAAAAGGAGATAAAAAAGAGGTGAACAATGCATGCATGCCATTATTAACCCCCTCGGTGCTGGCAGTTTTTCTCCATCCAATTGAAAAGATTGCTTAAGGCACATAAAATGTCCAAAAGAGTAAGCTAAATGAACAATTCTCACCAAAACTCTCCATCATCTACTTGTTTATCCAGAGCCTGTTTTCGTTTGCGATCAGCATAATTTCACTCAGGACCACTGCAGACGAAAGACAAAAGCACACTGTTCAGCTCTTGCATTTTATTCTACAGTGAGATCTGAGTTAGATGCTCTCTTGGGCTGATAAAGGAGTATGTATTTCTTCATCAAATAGATCTTGTGCCCCTCCAAATGACAGCACACCCTGCAACCTGACTGTGCCAGGCTGGAATTAGACTGCAACTAGACTGCAACAGTATTTGCAACTAAGTCTTGAATTGAATCTCCCCTGCCAGGTGCCAGAAGGTACAAACAGATTGGCTGGATTAAGAAATTCCCAGTCTGAAAGTCAGTCAGAGCTTCTGCAATTTAAGATTTTTTGGGGCGCCTGATATCCTCCCTAGGGAAATGATACATTGTTGAGGGTCATGAAGGAACAGGAAAGCAAAAAGGTGAAATCAGAAAATTCACTGCCAAAAACAGCATTGCTCCCTTGCCATTCTGATATTAATGTGCTCAGGATGGATTCTGCTCTGATCTACTCCCATGTGACAATGCAGTGCTGCACCTGCCTCAGCAAGCTTGCCCCATGGTAAAACAGGTGTGACAAAACCAGGATATGGCATATGTGTGTGCTTGAGGCACCTTACCTTGGGGCTCACCGAAGCAGCTCTGATAAAAGTAAAATTAATTGTAATATTATCTCTATCCTTAATTATAATACATCAGCACCGGTGCTACAGTCAGTCAGAATAGGAAACGGAAATCTCAAATGCTGCATGAAAAAATATATTGTGATTCTGTGGTAGACAGGGACAGGCGTTCGGAAGATCTCGCGATGTCACGGAAAGCTGCAGGATTCCTTTCCCCCCAACGCCCAGTGATAAGAGATCACCCAAGAATGTAAACCCCCCTAACACAAGTAACTGTCCACCCTTTACTAACCAATTACAGTAAGGTCAGACCCCCTGACGTAGAGAATAGACCTCCAGACTATAAAACCCCATGAAACGGGGCAATAAAGGCCTTTGACCCATCCACCATATTGGTGCCTGTGTGTGTCTTTGGCCCGAGCGACCCCAGACAGGGGGGGTTGCCGTGCCGTATCCACAGAACCAGGTCGCCTCGCCTTCGCAGAAGGCAACATGATTCAAATGACAGTAAAATTTGTGCCATTCTAAGTATAAAAACAAAAGAGGTGTTGTCACTACCACACTCCCAAGATAGTTGAAACCCAGACAGTTTCTGAGAGATTTTGAAATTTTGTCTCCTTATCTTAGTCAGCATCTCAACTTTTTCAGGATTCTCAGATAGGTACCAAATTCTGGTGTGATTTAGAGCTGAGCAACCTCAAAGTTAAAGTAGAGGTATAATGGTTTATCCCTGCTTTAACTCCCAGGAACAGGACTAGTTTGTATATTTTACTTAGGTCCTGGAACTCATTGGTAGGATCAATTTGAGAAAAACTGTCTTGCACAATGATGAGGATGTGGCTTGCATTGGGCTGCTCAGAGTCAAACCAAGGGCTGTTGTCTCTGATGTGAAAGCTCCTCCTGAGGCAGGTATTAATGCCCACTGGAAAGAATGGGTCAATATTCAACCTTGGTAATAAATTAATAGTGTTTTGTTCCAACTGATTTAGTATCTCTCCTAAATACACTTTGTGATTAGATTAACTGCATTGTCCCAATTTAATTTTTAATAGATTCCAAAATACACCAAAGAGAGAGAAGCAGGAGCTTATAAAAACCTACTTAATCACTCCAAGATCCAGTCCATTCTACTTCACCCCAGGGATTCCTAAGCCTCACTAGTTTCTCTGGCTGTCCTCGGTAACATACCTAAAAGATCCACAACAAACAGAGCCTGAGCACTTCCATTATTCCAATCATCAGAGACCAATTGCTTTGCAGATAGGATAATATATAGTTCGTACTTGAGTGATGCAGTCCATTACAATTTGCAATAGTTAAAAGACACCTAGATGCCTTCCACCCTTATTTTACATTATGCTGTGGCACCAAGTGAGCCATTAGCTGCAGCACTCACCATTTCATATAATGACAGCAACCTGCAAGGAAAATCATCAGCTACAAAACAGCAGAATATCTACATCCTTAAAAGCAGGAAACATTGCACAACACAGCAAGGTTGGAAGGAGGTTATCTGGCATAGATATCTGTGTAATGATTCCAGCTTCAGAGGAGCAGAAATACCTGGGGCTCACTCTGAAGATGAGACTCACAGCGGAGTTCATCAAAGAGGCTTTTACTTTTTTCCCATCAGATCTGACTGGGAAAGTGCTCGCTCCCACCTCAGACAATACAAACATGGGGAATGGCTGCCTCTTCTCCTGCTCCTCCTTTCTGTACCCTGAATTTTGGTAACAGGTTGGTCCACCTTTACACTTTTTACCCCAACCTCTTGGTACTATACAAGTGGCAGACTGCACAGTGTGCTCCACACCACTATCTGTACAGAGCTTCTGACCTGATTGAGTGTTACAGGTACTATCTTTTTCTGTATCAGTGTATGTAAGTTCAGAACATTTTTATGGTCAGTCACTGAAAGACATCAGAAAGTTGAAGGGACTACAGTGTTGCAGCCCCAAGCTGGTTTGCATGATGGTCCCAGAGGGGCTGGCTTACCTCCTCTGCTCCAGTGATAGAGTAAGCATGTCCATTTACCAGCTTCAGACTTCTATTTCAGCTGCAGCAGTTATCTGGAGCAATAAAAGTATGCACATTTATGATTATATATTGTGTACGAACTGAGCTTTCATAAGCAAATTAATATGGGGGAAGACATCCAAAGTGATGTGCATGATGAATACCAATATTCTTGATGCAAAGTATATTAAATTGAGGTGAGATCCACGGCAAAAGCTGCAGTCTTAATATGCAGTCCAAGGACAGAAAAAATTCAAGAATATACAGTGAAATCTAAATCCAATTCCCAGCTCAGGTGACAGACCCAGTCACCTGCTAAGACATGCTCACATGAATTTAGCTCTAGCCTGTCTCAGATGAGATCCAGTACAGCAAAATTGGAACTCTGGTAATTCTGTATGCCACAATGCAAATGAGATAATGAAACAGGATGTGAAAGGTGTGGTGTTTTCAAAACAAGTACAAACAAATGTAACTTGATAGTGTTTGTGTTACAGGTGTCAGTAATCTTTAGGACTGAAAACCAAAGCCAGAATCAGACTACAGGCTACAACCAAATGTCTCAGCAAATTTGTCTCTGGCAGTCAAGTGTCTGGAGCTGAAATTACACAAAATTTGAATAAGAAATGATATTCAGAGAATGGAGTTCCTGAAGACCAACAAGTTGTTTACAGCCCTAAGTATTATCATATGCTGTCATGTAAACAGGGAAACATAATGAGGACTGATCATTTAGAACCTTGTCCAAATTTTTTTATACTCAAATCAATAAAGATTTCAAATTAATTCAGTTTGCTCTTGTATCAGACCTGCCTATCTATATCTTACATTGGTCTGGGCTTTTGTCACAGTGTGGGACAGAGCCCTGAGAAGAAGAGCAGGGAGAGTAAGGCCTTGTCAGCCTCTTACATCAATGGAGTAGCCAAGCAGTGACCTAGCTCTCAGGGCCTCCTAGATGATTTCGTAGAGGTTTGAAGGAGCCCTTTGCAGCTCATAGGACTCAGAGATGCCTCCAGTAAATTCCTCAAAGCCCTCCACAGTGGAGCCTCCTGCTAGAGCTTCAAAAGAGCTATTCAGCCTGGGGGGGGGAAGGATAAGAGGGACAAGAATAAGAGGGACAAGGGTTCATCTTGTGATAAATAGGTATGATTCATGCTGATAAAAATGGAAACAGTAATCAATATTGATACAGCAATTAATATTTGGGAATAAATAAAACAGTTAAAAGTGGTAATTCCAAAGAAAACAGGGAGAGGAGGGGCTCCACACCCCCTTCCGGCAGATGTTCCCAAGGACCACAGGAAAGAGCTCAAGATGCAGTTGCTAAAAATGAGTAAAACTTGGTTGAGTCCCAGAAAATGCTCATTATAACGGATTTATTGCCTTGATATGTAGATGTAGTGATACGTTAGTCTTGGCTTACATTGTCCTGGCTTGGTGCGCATGTGTAACCCAAAGGTGAATTAAAGGACACAGAGGAAGACTACGAAATCTTCATCAAACGACCCCCAAAAGACTTGTGCGACGACCAAACTGAGTGGTGGCGCATGCGCAGTAAAGGTGGTGATGAAGGCGGAGGTAAAAATGTGACGAATCGAAAATGGGAAGAGATTGCATTTACACATGGCATAAAAGGGGGGAATCTTTACTTGGCAAGCTTGTACGTGATGTGGCAAGGGTCCAAGAGCCCTGCACTCCATACCCCGCCGTTATCTTTTGCTTATGCGCTATTATTGGATCCAAATTATCCCTTATTTTAATCAAATTATATTGTACCCAATTTTATATTTTTTTAACTCTTCAATTAAAATTGCTACTACTTTTAATATTGTTTGGTTTTTTTTATGATGGGATAATTGGGCAAACATAACAATCTCCACCTGCAGGCACAAGGTACCCAGAAAGAAGAGGTTATCATTTAGTATCTCTTAATTTGCTTGGTCATCAGTGTAACCCAGGGCAAGAAAATTCAAGCCCCTTGAAATACAGTTGGCAAGACCCTTTATGGACCCAGAGGGAACTGTAGATGCTGAGTGGGAGGGAGGCTGCCTTAGAATAAAGTGTGTTGCGACTGACACCCCTGGTCTGGGCCACCACCAGGGGCACAGCCAGGGGTACAGCTCGTGCCCAGCCCCATACTTGGTGTAGGCCTTCTCCAGCAGCATGCTCCAGAACTTGTTGCCCTCGTCTGAGTGCAGGAAGAGAAGCTCCCTGTTCTTGGTGGGCAGCCTGTTATCCACCACTACATCCACCCACTCCCCACACTGCCAGAACAGAGGGAAAGAAGAAAGGAAAAGATGATGGAGGCTGGTGTGCCTAGCTCCACACTACTATCCTCCTAGCCCTTCACCTGTTATCACTACCCCCTGCATAAGCGACTGTAGGATTACTCCCGTGCTGGATTGCTACCCTATGTAATAAAGACAAACTCCTCCCAGCTCGGTGGATCATTCAGCAGGCTTTTTCATGCTATATTAAATTTTGCTGATAGGAAATATTAGCAACATCTTGTTGTACATAGCATCAAAAACTGTCTGAACATGTAAACTGAGTTTACATGGTGGACAGCCCAGAAAGCCAGCATGGAGATAGGATACTCTGAACTATCTCTAGGCTCAAATCTTAAGAAAGAAACCCCAAAACAATATGCCAGTAAAAATGCGTGTAAGTAGAATTCATCTAAAGGGGAAACACTCAGTAGTGCTAAGCCCTTCTGCAAATACTAGGAAATGTGTGAAATGTGCTTGTGCTAAATTTTGGCTTCAAAGCTAGAAATGTTTACTTTAGGATTTGCTGCATTCCTGAGAGGAGAGATGATAATTCACACCAAAACACTAAAGGGTGAAAAGGCTGGTGGAAAGGGCTAAGTATGTGTTCTAAAACTTCTGTCCTCACCAGAAAGCTCCTTTAGGAGGGTGAATCCACACTGCTCCCGCCTGAGCCTAACCTCCAGTCAAAGCAGGTTGACTAAATCCCAACACTCTGGCTCCAGAGGCAAGGAAATAAAGGCAAAGAAGGGAGGAAAAGGGAGGAAGCAGAAGGAACCACACCAGCCTGAATTCACTCTCAATACCTGGCAGCAGCAGAGCTTGGTTTGGGCTCATGTTGCCTGATAGTTCAGCTCAGTTAATAAAATCTGTATAACTCCCCAGAGCTCCATCAGCAGAATCTCAACAGTGAGCAGGTCTCATTCAACATTACTTAACTCTGTTCCTATTTTCTTTCTAGCTCCCCCATCAATTTCACATGCATACTGTAACTGTTGATTATTTCACGTGTTCCAAACAAAACAAAACAAACAACAAAAAACAAACAAAACAAAAACCCACACCTTAACCCCAACCCTAACCCTAACCCTAACCCAGCCAGCTCAGGTGGTTACACCAGGGGACACTCCTTTACAGACGTCTGGGAAGAACTGTGTTGGAAGAATTGCAGTGCTGGACTTGGCCTTAAAAGCAGCCATGCCTCCCTTGAGAACTGCAGAGTCCCATCTCCAAATCTTACTTTTTGGGGCCTTATATCTTTGACTTAGCTTGTGCCAACCAAAAGGAACCAGCTGGGAATTGGTTTGTAACTTGATAAAAATGGAAATATTTCTGAATGTTGATGGTTTGGGGGAATCTTTGGATAGCAGAGATGCACGACATTCAGGCTTTTGTGATATTTACTTTCAGAGGATGTAGGAATCTGTCCATATCAAGGAGCTTTCATGACAGGGCCTAAAGTGTGCAGTTGGCCTCTTATCTTCTTGTACACCATAATAGGATCCTGGTCTATTAATAAGCCTTCTCAGCCCTACTGGACTAGCTGTAAAAAGAGTATAAATTGTTACTTCCTGTTCCCTTTTTCAAAGTTTAACATCATTTTGCTAGCAGCGAGTTTCATAATTTAGTTTGTGGTTGTGCCTACAGGACAGCACAAGAGCACAATATCCCAAGAAAGGCACCTTATGTACGCCCTCAGACTTGTTCTGATTCAGCTGCAGGTTATAAGTCATCTTTCACACTGTGAGGAAACCATTTTATTCCATTCCTAAAAAGGGAATTTTTTGGTGGAGAGAGGAAAAGAGGCCAATTGACCAATTAATTAGAATGTATTTCTGCTTCTGTTCAGTCTCATATTTCATTAACAAAAGTTTCAGACAAATGCCAATTACAGCGTTTACTGCTGCTGCAGAATGTCTTATAAAGAAGCCAGCTTGATTTCTGGATCTGAAGTCTTTTCAAATGGTAGTAAAGTGAAATATTAATTGGTGGGGGTTTTGTTGTTGTTTTTATAGGTTTTTTAAAAACTTTAAGCAATCCTGACCTTGAGTTTTGTGTGTATGTGCATGTGTGCATATATATATATATGCAGACACGTGTGATCTTGGAGAATTACTTTGACTGTTAGTGCACTTGAAATAGAATCCCTTGCTGCTCACAGATGTCCTGAGTTGGCTCGGGTTGTCCGTGCTACCAAGGCAGCCCCTGGTTTACAGAGATAATCAAATTGCTGCAGCGAATAACAAATCCTTGGTGACCTAGCAGCTCAGTGACTCCTCCATATTGATGATGTTTACCCAAGCATGCTCCACTTGCAGAGGCTGTAAAATAAATGAGAAATTTTATTTGTTTCAGTTGTTCCAGAGCTGTGCTCACTTTCTGTTTAGCTACCATCAAAGTGTCTAGACACAAAGCGTCTAAACCCTCCTTTGACCTTAAGACAGTGAGTTTCAGCCAAATGTCCAAGTGTCTGGTTCCAGGATGCAACTGGACAGCACAGAGGCATTTCTGTCCTGAACCTGTTCTGGCTTGTTGTTGTTTCAGCAATGCCTGGTGTTCAGAAAGGATCCAAAAACATTGGTGTGGCTTCCTGGATTGCCAAGCAGCTCTGACTCTCAGATTTAGTCTCTGCTGGTAGCCCTTGTTCAGAGCTTGTAGTACTTGCGGCATCACCTCAGACAACAAGCAAGCACTGACCCACTAGCTTATAATTTATGGCAATGCAGGTTGCCTCTGTTTTGAGAGTTTTAAAGATCTTAGGTTTTCTATGGAAGTTAATTTTGTGCTGCAGCTTTGTACAAAAAAGGCAAAGAAGAATCCAGCAAAGGAACAGGCTTCCTTCTCCTTGGGGTCTCCGAGTTGTTAGAAAATGTATTTTTAATATCAATGAGATATATTTGCTAGAATCAGGATCTCCAATATCCCTGCGCCCATGGGACTGAATGTCAGAAGGGCCATGTATTAATGTCTACAGCAAAATAAGTGAACAAGCCCAGTACTATCAAGTTCTCTCATGCCTACAACCACTTCAAAGTCTCCCTCAACAGGCATCAGATCTATCTCAGAGTTGTCTGGCTTTGGTTTGTTCTCCAGGATACCTCTAGTCTCCCCAAATCGGCCTGTAGGACAAAGACATGCACAAAGCCCATGTGGGGCGGGCTCCTGGGCTGGTGTAAACTGGTGCATTTGCCTTGACTTCAGGGAGCTCCTCCAGCTGCCAGGCCCAGGAAGCTGCTGTGCCTGGAGTGGCCTCTGGTCGTTCAGAACAAAAGGCAATTCATGAATAGAAATAGTGTGGCTCTGGAAAGCTAATATTAAACTAAGGGGGTTTCAGTAGATTTTATATTATTTAGATTAAATTTATGCTACTTACTTCTCAAGAACTTCTGCAAACAGTCCTTGAGTTAACTTATTCAGATAGCAGCAAGAAAACTTCATAGGTCAACTTCAATAACTAGGACTGTGTGACTACATTTTAAGTTGTTACTAGGCTATCAAAAAGATATGGTTCAAAGAACATTGAAAACATTTCAAGACTTTCAAGTCCCCATCAAACTTCCCAAGCTGATATTCTTCTAGCTTATGCTGTTGCCAAAGAAATGTTTAATGGAGTGAGATCAACTCTGGGTTTTCTTGCTCCTTTTGGTCACATAAACCCAAACCTGCAGTGTTATTTTGAAAAGAAAAGAGACATGTTAGAGAATATTATTTAAAATAGGCTCTATTTTCCTAAAGGATGTGTTACCCAGTCACATATGTGGCTTATGTAAATATGTAATCAGGGTCTGTTTCAATAGAAGTGTTTTACATGAGGGTTTTAGTAATGAGGACTTTGATAGTCAAGGTATTGAATCAACTACCAAAAAAGCTTAGTATGGCTCAGAGATGTAAAGCAAATACCTGAAGGGTAGAAAGAAAGTCCCATGCCTGCAGCTTAACGAATTGGATTATCTTTCTTTCTTTTTTTTTTTTTTTTATGTGTGTGTGGGTGTGTGAGAGAGAGAGAGAGAGAGAGACAGCGAGACAGAGAGGGAGAAAATCCTAATAACGGTCAAATCCGATTTTGGGGCTTTTCTTCTTCTAGGTTTGGGATAGTTTTCAGGACCAGCCATTGGGTTATGGCCCACCAAAAGATGTCTTGGGAAAACCCAGAGCAAGGCACCATCCCCAGATGGTGGCATCCAGGTTTTGAGGTCCAGTTCTGTTGATACCACAACATGTGGTATGTGATGAATTTTGTCACTGATCTCTAAAAAAAGCCCATTTAGCACAAGGGACTGGGACTCCACAGAAACATTCAGCAGATGACAGAAACAGAAAAGGACTCAGGCTATTTGCATTCAGTTTCTAGGCTAAACACAATGCACTGGCCTCTTCTAGTTTTAGAATAGATAAATTTTTTCAGTCCTATAGCTTGTAAACTGTCTGGGAAAATGAGGTTTTACTTCAGGTGTATCTTCTTAAATTTTTTTATGCCATTATAGAAACTTTCCAAATAGGAGGTGACAAGAAATGTTTCAGGAGAATGGCTACTTATTTGAGCCATTCTCCTGAAATACAGTAAGTGATTTCCCCATACTCTGCTCTAGCATCTACCAAATAAATATCCTGGAGTGAGTATATGATTGGGCATCTTATTTTTTGCATTTGGAGCACAAGCTCACGCACCAAGGAATTTTTTAGCAATTGCTTTAATAGTGCTGTGTTTACAAGAGCAGTACTGGTGTTATTTATCACCAACGACTTGCAGAAATTGTTTCAATCTCATTTGCACAATGGATATGCTGGAAGACCAGTGAGGTTGGGAGTACTGCAGTTAGCAGCACAGGAGAGAAAAAGGCTGATTTATCTGTTTCTAATCTACCAAATTATCATTACAAGAGTTTCAGCCTTCTCGCCTCTATGCCGTCAAGGGTTTCTTGCTGCTGTCCTCTGCAGCTGGATCTTATCAGTGCGGCGGGCAGGGAAGGCAGCTGCTGCAGCAGCTACTCTGAGGGGGAATAAAGTCCCCTTACAATGCCCTTCTGGCCACTTGCACAGCAGCTCTGTTTAGCCAAAGGCAAGCACTGCAGAAAAATGGGTAAGGAAGGAATTTTTATGATGGATGTCTGGGAGAGGATGAGTGCTGCCTGAGAGATACTTCCTCTGCATCGGGCCCTGATTCATGGAGCTGAGCAGCACTGCCTTTTTGTCTGTGTGGCTGGTTCCTGGTTGCTCCTGTCCCTGCTCACAGCTCTACATGAATGCAGTTCAAGCAGAAAGAAGGGTTCAGCATGAAGGAACAATTTGTTTGCTGTGGATGATACTACAGAGTTTACATTCTTTGTTCATTTCTTTCCAATGTGGTCCTTGTTTCTAACTTAACTTGGACCATCCTGCTTGACGTAAAACGTCACATCACAGACCCAGCCCCTCTACAAAACCAGTTCCTGCTCTGTTCCTTGGTTGTTGTGTATTTGTTTTGTGTGAAACTGAGGCAGGAACTTGCTCTGCCTCCCAAATAAAAGCACCTAAGGACTAGGCTACAGCAGAAAACTTCCCTGGTGTTCCTTGTCCTCTGAGTCTTTGGAGCTGCTCTTGCTGGTATGGGCATAAATCCCACTCTCTTGCTTCAGGGCAAGTGCTCCTATAATTAGGCTGGCATCCAGCTCTGTCTTAAAAGGTCAAAAGAAAAACAATTTTCTGTTCCACATAGTTACTTCCTCCAGGAGACAGTTTGGTGTCTTCCAATTTTAACATAGCTCTTATAAGCCCACATATACCCTGTCTCAGGCAACAGTGCTGGTATGTGAGTCCTCTTCTTGGGTATCTATCTCTCCATACTATGTCTAGGAGATAGCCAATAATATGGTTCATGTATCAGGAGTTTTTAAATGAAGCTTCATTTCTTTGTCTTCTTCCGAACCAAAATTCAGAAGCACCATACATACACAGCTCTCCTTGGCAGACATCTGTTCAGGTAGCTACTCCAATTATAAACTGCGGGTTGGCACATAATGCCTGAAAAGACACGATTTCAAAGTTTGCATCACCCTTTCTGGCCTGAAAAGCTCCCTTTTCTTGTTCCTTGTTTCAATATTCAAAAACTATTAAGCACTTTGAACATTTCTTTAAAAATATACCCTTTCTCTTCTGTCTGATCAACATGGTCCCAGGAAAAAATTTCTTTTTTAAATTGAGGGCTGCATGTATTTTTTGAGGCAAATCCTGACACCCTTTGCTACTAGGCACTGTCGCTGATACTACTGAGATTTTTTTTCTACAGTGGAGACAGAGGTGAAAATTCACCTCAGTGTTTACATCTTATTTCATCTTGCTGAGACTTTGGTTTAAGCAGCACATATGAGTTTGTGAATCTAACTGCTGCCTGTGCCACTGGAACTATGCTGAGTTTCCAGTGCCAACAGTGTAGAGGATGCTCCCCCACCCTGACCCTGCTTCCTGGGAGGCCAACCACACAAATTCTTTTATTAGCAACAACCCCCCCTTTCTTCCTGGCCCTTTGGGGCCAGCCAAATGGTTTATGGCAATGACTGTCACTCCTATCCCAACTCTGAGCTCTCCAATAACTCATGGCCTATATTAGGAAGTTGTTACAGCAACCTGAGANCGTGAGTGGTCAGCAAATCCAAACACTCACAGAAGACCAATTACAGATGATCCTGTTACATTCCACATCAGCAGATAATTATTGTTTACATTTTTCTTCTGGGGCCCCAGCTTCCCAGAAAGGACAAATCCTAAAAGAGAGGATTTTATGAAGAAATGTCTGCGACCAGAAGTCATTATTGTCTCTCTACAGACAAAAGCTTTTTCTGTTTTTCTGAGAATTTTCCATAAGCTTCTGGATGGCAGCAAAGAACAGTTTATAGGAAGCCTAACTTGGCAAGCAAAGTAGAAGACAGTTTAGGCAGTCACTGGCTCTCCTCGAGAGCAGCAGTTGTCATCTCTGGGCATCCCAGAGAGAGACAGAGACAACCCAGGACTTGTGTATGATGGAGAGCCAGTTTGTGAATCTTCGCTCCAACAGGAATCATCTCAGTTACATGCTTTTGCTACTGTCCAGTGGAGAGGGGCCCAGCAGTATGTTACCCATCACACAGAAGAAGGTTTTGTATAATTTTGTGTAATTTTTTTCTCTTCTCCTTCCAAAGTGCTGCACCTGGTGTCAGTCAGATGCATATGACTTATTACTCACCCAGATACCTGTCCTTCCTGAGCCACTCCCAAGTGCCGCATGCACCTTTAACACAGCTGAATTTCCCCTCAGGAGTCCCACGGGCTGGTCTCTGGCAGGCATGGCTGGGACATTTAACCCTGTTGGATCTCAGCTCTCATTTATTCCTTACCCTGCTATGCTTGTGGCAGTGTGTCTGCCTGCAGCAGGCTCAGCACTGTTCTTGTATGAGAAACCAAAGTCTAATTTAATGAGTTTTCTAAGGTTGAGCTTCCCCAAGGATAGGCAAAGCCAAGAAACACATCTATGGTATTTGTTGAGGTAACATCCAGGTGCCAGAGTGAGGTGCTGATGGATAAATGGGGTTGCCAGGGTTATTAAACCTGGAGTGACTAAAACTGCAAGTTTCTGTTTCTCACTTAGCCGCTGAAAAAAATAACAAAGTCCAAAGCCTTGAAATTTTCTGTTCTTCTCATTCTCCTTTTCTCCACCAGATGAAGGTAATTAATTTGGGGTGGAGGAATCCCCATTTAAAAAAAATATTTCTTGATGTTGCAAAATGGCAAAGGAGAAGTAAATGGGGACAGAAATAAATGACTGAAAAATGAGAGTGCAGAAAAATCTCTGAAGCCCAGATTTTGTAACTTTAAAAAAAATCATCATCTAATCTTTGCTGATGAAAATTACTTTCTTAGAATCACAGGCCATTTCTAGGATATATGTATTTAGGTAATAACATTTCCAGTCATTTGCTATTTAACTTTTACAGGCAGCTTGAAGGGAGGCAGAGGATTTTATTTAGGTATTAGCCTGATTTCCTGAGGGGCACAGTAGCAAGACCTCAGTGTGGGTGCTTTTACAAATGACAGTGGCTCCTGGGGTGGCCCATGGTTTGGTGGAGCTTTTGCATCCACCTCTGGATTGCACCCTGGACTTGTAGCACTCTGGAGTTGGGATGGACAGAAAGAAAACAGGTTGCCAAGAAGCAGGTGCCCATGAAGCAGTTATAGGATTCGCTGCTTTATAATGGGCTTAGAAGACAGTGATTCCTCTTCCCACCCCCTGTCCAACTTTGCTTCTGCCATGGAAGTAAAGAAAGATAGAATTAAGAGAAAAAGACCCAAAGGAACAGTGGATATTCAGCTCACCAGTGATTTAACCTGGACGTTCAGCTTGGCTTTGGTTAGGGTTGAACCCAGTGAAACAGGAGAGCACTCTTACCATGGGGCACTTTCAGAATATCCCCCGAGTTCTGAAGGAATATGGTCCCAGGTCCTGCTAGCCTAGAGCAGAAGGACAGACTGGGAACTCTTCATCCTTGAACAGGGTGCCAGTCTTCAGGGACTGCTGCTTCAGGACTTCATAGTCCTGCTTCAAATACTTGACAGCATTCCTGTTGGATCCAAGACCATCTGGTGCTGCTTATTCTTGTCAGAGTCTCGCTGTGACCCTGGACATGCTGTCCACCCTCCCAGCGTGGACTGCAGCTCTGCCTTTGCCTCCAGGGCAAAGAAAGGAAGTAAATAGGGCAGGCAGCAGGCTCGGGTGGAGCCAAGGACTGACCCAAGTGCTCCTTCAGCCCTGGTGGGAGGAGGCATCAGGAGAGCCAGTATGTACTGGGGAGATGGGAGGGAGCCACAACCATCCCACACAAAGGCTGGGATCATGGGTACTGCTGCTGCCACTCCCATGGTAATTGCTCTTTTTGCTGTCCCTTTTAAAAATACTCTTTTAGCAAGAAGCCAGGGAGAACTTTTTGCAGGCACACCTCTTAAGAGATGGAAACAAACTGTGTGCATTCCGAGTGCTGAAAGTGAGGTTTAAGGACCAATCCTTTAAAAATTCAGGTGAAGATGGTTCAAAACTCCTTCCCTCCTTCTGAAATTGAACTCTATGCTGTTGGAGGGTCGTACAGCCGCAAAACCTGGAGCTGGATATCTATTGCTACAGTTTACATGGCTATGGAGACGCCATGGAGTTTTAAAGCTAGGGAAAATGAAACCCACTTCTGGCTTTAATGAAAAGTTTTCTTAAAAAAACCCTCTCTTTGGTACTCTCAAAGCAGTATGAATTTATGATTCAATTTATTAGCAACAAGAGACTTGAAGTTGAGATAGCTAGAGCTGGCCATTTGGAGAGGGCAAGGATACAACCCAGGAGCATGATCTAGGCCAAAAATGGGAAATTGTTTCACCAGATAGGAGTGAAGCTGCTACCCCTCTTCAGTGTCACCTTGGGCAGAAGTCACTAAAACGTCTCCATCTATAAAAACAGGATGTGGTCTCAGCTAGTGAGAGATTATCCATCATATTTACAGTCTTCTGGTGGTGTTTCCTGCATAAAAAAAAAAAGTTTTTTTAAAAAGAAAACAAAGGCAGAAAACAAAGAAAGCCTTGGGTGCAAAAGGCTTTATAGACCTTAGGAAATAGTGGTTCCTGTTCTTGTAGGAGAAAAGCTCCATTTCTACCCTAGCAACCCCATTTTGTACTGACACAGGGATTCATACCTCCCTGGCAAGGTGGCTGCCTTTTGAGGTTTAGGAACTGAAGGAGGAAATATTTCCCATGGAGCACAGCTGCTCTCTGCTGTCATCCTGTGTAATGGCTGGGATTCCCCAGCAGAGCCACCACGTGTCTAGCTGAGAGTTAGGTAAACAGTAACTTTCTTTGCAAAGGAGCAGGTTTGATAACTACCTCTATGTAAATTTAGACAGAAGGTGTGGGGAAGGGAAGAGGGAATTTTTAAGGAATGAAACCGGTGACATAAGGAATCCAAACAGAGGCTAGCCGGGTTGCTTGTCTGCAAATATTTCAAGAGAGTGAATGCAGAGGAGGAAACAAAATTACTTGGTCAGTTCCAGGCAGTGAAGGCTGGGCTGTGGGAATTAATATATCAGCTACCCCAAAATTAAACTAATTCTGTTGAAATTGATAAAGAAAAAGAGTGGCTAGCATTTTATCCCTGTTGCATTTCAGTACTTCCAGGCATGTCTGTGTACTGAAACAGAGTGAGGAGTGGAATAACTAAAGTTTGAGGGGAAATTTTTATTTCCACAGTGGAAAGAAAAAAGACCCACTTAAGGGTACCCACTTTCTTAGTTCATGAGGCAGAATACTGCTTTCTTCTGCCACCCTGCATCAGCCTTGTGTTGAAATGTCCTCTCTTCCTGTGGTCTGGAAGAATGCTTTCACTTTGCTGTGATTATTGTAAGCTGCAAGTTTGGCAATGTTGTTCATGGAAAAGAACGGTGCCCCAGCAACTGGAAAAGGTCATTTTGAACAAAGGAATATTCAATATTCTGTGTCCCATGTACTTTTTGAGATATACACTTGATATGCTGCGTGATCTGTAACTCCAGATTCCACTTTCAGGAAAGGAAATGAAATCTTGTCATTTCAATGAGGATCAATTTGGCAAGCTTTGGTCCATATCCCTGCACTTCATGGCATCCCATGCCTTTTGATGGTTTTCATTTTGGTGAAAATTTTAAATTTTTTTTTCAATATCCATGACATTTCATTCATATCTTCCCCTCAATGTTCTGTCTTGCTCCTTGATTTTTTCCCCTGATTTTGCAACATCTGGCTACAGAGTGTGGCATGCAACTTTCCCAGGTATCGTGCTGAGAAAGGCTGTGAGTAGATCAGAGAAAAGAATGATAAACAATTCTTATCTTCACTTCCTGCACCTGTTGTTGTGAACATGTGAAATGTGTTATGCAGATTTGTTTTCCAAAGGGTGATTTCTTAATCGGCCAATGATGATTGAGTTTAAATTAAAGGACCAATCATGTCTGTCTGTATCAGTCTATCTGTAAGGGCGATAGGTCTCTTAAGAAGCATAGTATAATAAAGCAATTGATCAGCCATCTGGAATCATGAAGTCAATGCTAATTATTACATGGCCACGAAGGCTGTGCTACAACATCTGTGAGGTTAGTTTTAGCATATTTTCATCCTTTTCACTGTACCTCCTTTCCTCCCAGACCAGTACCTTGTAGTCACTAAATTGCCAAAGTTTCTTTTTTTTTTCAATTGCATTTCCTTTGATTGTATCTCCGTTCCAGAGTGTTTGTAAGGTTTTCTTTTCTGTTTTCAAGATTTTCTTTCCTTTCCTGAATGGAAGAATTTCCTATCAGGAAAGGAAATGAAATCTTGCGATTTCAATGAGGATCAATTTAGCAAGCTTTGGTCCATATTCCAGCAATTAATGTTATCCCATGCCTTTTGATGATTTTCAGGTCAGCAAAGATTTTTTTTCCCCCAGTATCCATGACATTTGATTCATATGATTCCCTCAATGTTCTGTCTTCCTCCTTGACTTTTTTCCCTGATTTCGCAAAGTCTGTGAGGTTAGTTTTGGCATATTTCAGTCCTTTCCACTGCAACTGATTCCCAGTCCATTTTCTTGTAATCACAAAATTTAACAATTTTCTTTTTTCTTTTTCAATTGCATTTCATTTGGTCATATCTCCTTTCCAGAGTGTTTGCAAGTCTTTATTTTGTGTTTTCAATATTTCAATGAGGATCAATTTGGCAAGCTTTGGTCCATATCCCTGCACTTCATGGCATTTCATGCCTTTTGATGGGAAAAAAACCAAAGCTTTGCTGAAGTGAATGGTTTCAAAAGGAATGGGATGCCATGAAGTGCAGGGATATGGACTAAGGCTTGCCAAATTGCTCTTCATTGAAAGATTTAGTTTCCTTTCCTGAAAGGAAATTCTTCTATCACGAGAGAAACAGAAATCTTGAAAACAGAAAAAAAAAACAAAAAACTTTACAAACCTGCTGGAAAGGAAATATGATCAAAGACAAAGAAAATACAATTTTTTTTAAAAAAGAAAGAAAATTGGGAAATTTTGTGACCACAAGAAAGTAGGCCAGGATGACATGAGTTGAAGTTGAAAGGACCAAAAACATACCAAAACGAACCTCACAGATCAATATCTGTTGAAAATCAGGGGAAAAATTCAAGGAGGAAGACAGAACGGTGAGAGGAAGATAGGAGTGAGATGGCATGGATACTGAAAAAAAAACCCTTCACCGAAATGAAAACCATCAAAAGGCATGAGATGCCATGGAGTGAAGGGATATGGACTGTAGGAGAGACATTCTGTGC
>WBNQ01051342.1:0-10949 GCA_013401375.1 Spizella passerina | reverse complement strand
TTTAAAGGGGAGCAAATGGAAATTTATTCAATTACCAGAATGTGTCCCAATGAGCAGCACATAAACCAAATTATTTACCTGGACAAGAAATTGTTGGTGCAATAAGAGGCAGAACTGTGCTTTTGAAAAAGTAACAATTTGTTTTTCTAAAAGATTAATTATGCTATAGAATATATGAATTTGGGGTTTATGTCACTCAAAGAAAGTGACTCGATTTATCACTATCATTTCATTATAAGTTGCACTAGTATAATGAGAATTCCAATCTATAATGTGATCAGTTTATTTCTCCCTTTTAGTATCCTCTCTACATAAAACATAAAGATATATGTATAGTAAATGATAACTTTGTCAGCCTGATTCTCATCTTGAGTGCATAAGGGTTGTATTACCCGCTTATATCACAATTTATATCAAGGAAAGTGTGTTTGGAATAAACTTTTGCTTTTAAGTTATTATTTTAATTCTAAAGATTTTCCTAAAATGTAAAAGTATCATCCTAAAAAGTAAAAGTAATTGAAAACATTCTGAGGAATGGAACTTTCATAATGGGATGATGGGATGCAATGACAGCCTCTAATAAATCATACTACACATTAGATGGAATGATGGTAGCCTTGTTTTTGGACAAAAGCAGAACTGTGTGTTGCTACGTCATCATCACTACATAATAAGTGATGATGAACACTAGATAAGGATAAAAAATAGGTTTGGAGATAAAAAATTCCACAATTGTCATTCTTTGTCCCTATGTCATGACAAAACAACCCAGGAAATCCCAGAAATGTTAAATCCAAGAATGTTCAGCTATGGATGCTCTTACAGAGGAATTTAGTGTTTCTCATAAATTCTTAAGTTCTAGAAATATTTAACTAAAAGAAAATAATCCAAATATTGATACTTAAATAAAAAACTGTCCTAATAAGAACAAAGCAATCAACAGCTTAAACATATATCAGGAATAAAAAACAGCTTTTAGTTGAAAACTACTACTGTTTGAATTTCATATTGGCTTTGCAAAGAAACCAAAACAAATTTCTTTTATATTTTAAAAATACCTACTAAATTAGGGTTTATCCCATGGAAGATCAGTATTTCAAGCTTCAGCCTCTCTGTAGAGACAGGCTTTCCTGGCCTCTTTTAATCTTGAAGCAGGTCATGTCTGATCCTTGATAGAAAAGCCAAATGGGTCCTATAATTGGGATCAGAATAAGTTTCTTTGGATCTTTGGAATAGCCTGGGATCAGCCATACAACTTTAGAAAGTGAGTGAGGTCAGGTGTCTCACAGAATCATCTGCTTGTATGGCCACAGGTAATCACAGTAATTCTTTGGGACTACAGGGAAGTGGAAACCATTGAAAATTAAGCTCCAGGTGATGGACCTCCTGGGAAGTGGAATCTTCCTGATGAGGATCCTTCTAAATTGAACTACTTTGAACTAAAAGTCTGAAGAGATTACTGTAAACATTTCTGAGAAGGACATAGACAAGAAGGCCAAAAGATTTTGTAGCTTTTGTTTTATTCTACTTAATGAAAATCCTAAAAAGTAAAAGTAATTGAAAACATTCTGAGGAATGGAACTTTCATAATGGGATGATGGGATGCAATGACCAGCCAAAGCATGAGAAAATTCCAATTCAAGGCAAATAATTTCTTGTACTGAGAAGACAGCAATTTTATTCATCTGCTTAGTAGTTTCCTAGTTAGCGTCAAGGCAGAAGTAAATTCTCAAGATACAGACAGAAGTGGAAAAGAATATTGTGGGTGATTGGGATGCAGTGGAGTGGGGCAGGAGAGCATAAAGCCCCTTGGGCTGGAAGAGAAAAGGAAGACCAAACACAAGAGACACTAACTTGTATGCCAAAAAGGAAATCTTTGCAATTTGCATATTGTCAGAAGCATAAGCAATGGAAAGAGGTGTTAGACTGCAAACCCTTTGAATCCAAGGCCCTGTTTCCACATCATCCTTCACCCAAAACGCTAGCACTAGCAGTGTGAAGACTTCAGGAGTGCCATTTGGTAGTAATGAGTAGTAAAACATTACTACTCTTGCCTGTGGCTTTATGAATTTTCACAGCATAATTAATGCTTCTTCTCTTCAGAATCAACTCTAGGAGTGCTCTAAGTTCCATTACCAGATACTACTAAGCACACTACTTCATAAAGAGAAAAGTAGCAGAATAAAACAGCAGGGTTCATAACATATTCAAGGGTTTTCTACTTTAGAATAAAATAATCCATCCCTTTAAAATTGAGGCATCAAAGGAAGAGCATTACATAGCCAGATGGCAACATTGTTTGATTAGAGTAAGTGAAATCTTAAATCCTAAATTTATCTTTGAAGCCAGCTCTCCTGGAAGCTCAGTAAAGGTGAAAGGACTTGTGTTTTTTCAGTCCAAACATATTTGTAATGGCAAATGTACTTCCAAAAGCAAAATACCAGCCCTTTGTACAAATTGCATAAATCTCAAAATGTTGCTCTGATCCATTTCCAGTTTTGCAAAACAATTCTGCTCTGGCAGGAGATCAGTTATTCTCCAAATAGTCAGTCAGAAAGGGACTCTTTGTGGAAGTTGTGAGTGGGAAGGAAGGGTTAGGTCAAAATTGAACATTCCTAAAACTCCTTAACTATTGAGTCACCTTAATGACTTGCCAGCACCCTGAAATCCTAGAATTCTTGAGCTCTTGAAGATCAACTTCTGAGTATGAGGGTTATGTTGGGATTTTGTGATATAATCTATGGGATATTACTGCAGCAGACTACAGGCTTGTCTGACACCTCACATCTTCAAAATGCATTATGTCATCTGTGTCCTTAAAATTGTTTACTGACCACAAAAAATATTTAATCTTTTCAGTAATATCTTTGAAGTTAAAAAAAAAAAGATCAAAGAGTAAAAATGAAGATAAAAAGAATTGTTAAGGAAAACCTCAATGCCAGAATGCAAGCTAAATGCCTGACAATATCTCACTGGCAAAGATTCCTCAATATACTTATTTATGACACTGAAATGGATCAGATGAGCTTCCTAATGCCTGTTCAGTGGCATTAACAAGTGAGAAAATTCTAGTAGAAAAATCTGGATGTTTATAGAAATGAATAGAAATACGGTTAGAAGACTGGAGGCTTGGAAGATCTTGCCTATTTCTTGGTATGTACCAAATTGATTCTTCAAGAGCACCAGGTTTTACCTTTCTTATACACTGTAAGAACTTCATAAAAAGCTACACCTCTGTCTCCCAGCATACTCCTAAATCCTGTCAAACATAATAGGTTAAAACTTATCAGTAATAGCAGAAATGTCATGTATTTCAAAGATACATGATGTTACAAACATGGAAATAATGCAATCTTAATTAAAACTACTTCACTTCAAAAATTTTAAGTAAAAATAAACTATTCTGATAAAATTTCTGTGCTACTAAAATAAGGATGATGAATAATAGCTAAGTTATATGTTTGAGCAAGTTAAACTCCTTTGGCCTCAGTGGTTTTCAGCAAGGGCATGTGAGCATCCTTGCCCTATTATTAGTGGCAATATCAAGGGTTGCATGACATAAACAAAGTCATATGGCTACACAAAGACAACATCTGCAACTTATTAGAGTTGTACAGTAGGAGTGTGTTTCACTAATAAAGATGAAGCCTCAGGGGTGTAATAGATCATCAGAACTGCAGTTCATGGCTGCTCAGTCTGATGAAAATTTTATCTTTGGTTCATCAAATGTTTTTTCTGCTATCATTGGAAACAAATTTATTTAGACCGATCAGTAAAAACAGGAAGATAAATGGTGAGTTTAATATCTGGAAATTTTTGTCTTAAAGACAAAAGTCATTATATTTTTAAAGGTGAATGGAATATCAATAGAGTTGCTAATATCATCTCCAAAAAGTGAGCTTAAAATTAAACAAAGCTTACATCTTTATTCCAAGTTAGCTATTCAACTTTTGAGCAATTTAATGAGCACTGTCTTTTCATCTGAAAGATTTTGCTTCAAAAAGGAGATCTACTGAAACTATGAAATTAGGATAATCAGAATTCAGAGATTTGAACTTATCGTTCAATTTATGATAACAGGTTCAGCTTGAGTCAGCTGAAAGTAGATGAAACTTATTAGGTAAGTTTTGTCTGGTGATGGATTGTGTTGCGCCACTGCAAATGAGGAAATAGGAGAATTGAATGAAAAAAAATGGTGGGAAAAAGTAATTGCTTAAACATATGAAATGATGTTCACAGAGGAAAATTCCTCATTTTCAATGATGTTGAATTTATGTCCCTACATTTGTGTGTCCTATCCTGTTGTTAAGAAGTTTCCTGAAATATTCTGAGGAAATTATGCCAAGCAGACAACCTTTTTTTCTTCCCCCCCACCCCCAGTCTAGTCAGACATTGGCAGAGATGAGGGAATGATGTCCTCATTTCCTGATGCCTTTTGATGAATTTCTCACAAAGATTGTTTGTCCACATGGAGAATATGTTTTACCACCCTTTTTTAAAAAAGTGCAAGTACAATGTGCATGTTATCCTGCTAAAAATTCTGCCATTAGGCCAGATGAAAGGTAGAGGAGGAGTTAGNAAAAAGTGCAAGTACAATGTGCATGTTATCCTGCTAAAAATTCTGCCATTAGGCCAGATGAAAGGTAGAGGAGGAGTTAGAAGTTGTAGGAATTGAAAAATTCACATTTTGAAAATTACAAGATTTAAACATGGAGTCGAAAGAATTTAAAACAATAATTTAAACATTGCAGTAGAATTTAATTAATTGAACATTGAGGACAGATGGCATCTCCTGCTACTCACATGCCACTTACACACTGGGGCTGTAAATGTGTCCAGTGAGAGGCTTACAGAGACCCCACCATGGGCTATTGTATATTCTCTAGTTAGCTCTTCTCTCTTCTGGTCTGCTTATCCCTGGTCTTCTTGCAAAGCAAATGGAAATTGTCAAAAGGAGGAAGCCAGGTCTGGTTAAACACAAAACAGCACCAGTGGAAGCACTTACCTTCTTTGGTTTTGGGACCTGTGTGTTTTACTCTCTCCTCTGGTCACTCACTCAAAGTTTTAGCAAATTGAACTGAAAATATAACTTTGAAGCTGTATTCCTCTTAACAGGATTTCTTTTTCCACTGCAATGCAAAATCAAACTAGAAGTGAGTTAAACTGCTGCTAATTTAGCCTTATGTGCTCAGTCAGCCCCACAACCCCTGCAGCAGGCAGTGCAGAGCTGCCAGGTGCAGAGACAGTGCAGGGAGCCCTGCAGACCTGGCCAGGGGTGTGCATGGATGGAGGCAGGGATCAGAGCTGCCAGACAAATGTTATTTGCTTTTGGCTTGGCTTGGCTTGGCAAAGACTGTCTGGATGAAGAAGGGCCCACTGCTGTGTTCTTGGGAGTGTGCTTCTCTATTCCTCTGATCTTTCCTCTCTCCAGCCAAGTTTTCCATCTGGTGACATACAGAGGCAGGAGGGTATTTTTTCCTAAGAACAACTAGATGATGTTATTTCAAACTAATTTTGAAAAGCAGCAGTATCCAGTATAAGTCTGTGAAATGCAATGTTGAACAGTACTGCTTTATTGATCTAGAGATCAACTGTTCTAGTAACCTGTTGTTTTGTTTCTTTCTCAGTTCTCCACAGGCATTCGATTTTCTGTTCAGCATTTTGAAAATTCAGACTTCAGCATCAATTTTGAACTTCAAATAAAAAGGTTAGATATTTTATCAAGAGCATGGTTATTTAAATTATTAATTCCTTTTGGCATATGAAGTTTATTATATAATAAGGTCCTTTTTGAGTATCAGTAATTATTACAGGGGCTTTCCAATGGTAGTTTATGTCAGGAGGATTTCTGAGGTTGGAACCTCATTAACTATTAGGAGAATCAGTCCTATTTCTTTAAAATTCAGGTTATCCAGGTATTTCTTTAAATTCAGGTTAACTGAGTTTTTAAGCAGCTTCTGCAGATTTGCCAAATCCGAACTTTATTTTATACTTCAGAATTAATACATGGTAATCACTTTGTAACAAAGGTGAATATGCACTAACATGTTGTGCTCTGAATTAAACCAGACATGCTTCTTCTTCACAAAAAAATAAGAAAATAAAAGGAAAGCAGTTAAAATCTGCTCAGCAGATTTACTGGCATGGAGAGAACTGTTTCAGTTTGATGCAGGTGAATCTTTGTAATTTTTCCATTTGATTCCTCCCCATTTGTGGGCCTCACATATTAATACTGTAGGATCTTATGGTTTATGTTGAGCAGTACTTCTTCCACAGAGACAAAAAAGCACAGAGTGGGCTGGGTTAGGATAACAGCAAAACAAACCTGGGATTTTTTCAGTAGGTGGAAGGGCTTCTGCTCCATCTGTCCTCATCAAATACTCACTGGAGTTCTGTATGGGGCCCTCTGTGCCCCACATGCAGAGACTTAATTGCTAATGTCTGGCCTTTAATGAGGGCCTTGATCATGTTCATTATGGTAAATAACTGAGACATTTGAAATGTTTAAGTCATGTCTCCATAATGTAACCCTTGAAAGGAAAGGACATGCAGAAATCAGGAAGGGCACAGCAATGGCACAGAAGTCCATTAGGCATTTGGTCTCCCTGGAATCTGGCTGGAGACCATGCAAACCTGGACACGAGCTCCTCTGGAGAGAGACACAGCATTTACCTTGTAGGCCCCCTGTCCATGCCACTATTTATTTCCTAAGTCAAGCAATAGTTTTAAATGGTTATCCAAGGCTCATGTCACCACCCTTTTCATGCTGTGAATCTGGGGAGGTCCAGAGCTTTTTGGGTAGCTAAATCTGTCTAGGTCATAAGAGTTAAATGTAGGTAACAGTTTTTAAAAAGTGACAAGAATTTCCTAAGGAATAAGTCTGAACTTGAGGAGACAACAGCATCTCATGCTTCCTCCATGAGTGTGACTCACTAAAATGTAAAGGAAGGAAATGTGTTGGGCTACAAACTGGTATGAAAATATTGAAGAGCACACAGCTATTTAAAAAACAACAAAAGAGGAAAGAGTAAAGAGTAACATTCCTTGCATAGGGAATGTACCTTACAGTTAAAACTCACTGCTTTGTACATTCATTCACAAGCAGCAGGACAGTTGGTGCATTTCTATATTCTTAGTGAACAGATAAAACAATCCTAAAAGAAAAACAGAGCAGAACTCCATGAGGCAAACAGAGGAAATTGCCTAGATGGAGGCAAGAACACATCTGAATTTGAGTCCTACTTTAATTTATTCAAAAGAGAGGACATTCATTTGCTTCAAAACATCAAGTGGAAAATAAGCATTTTGGTTTGCAAAACTGAAGTTCATTACTTATAAGAAACAAGCAAGAGGCTGAGTAGTGTCTTGAAATCTGACTCCTTTTCTGATGTGGATGTTGCTAGGCAATTATGTACCTCTTGGAGAGAGAGATGTCTTGGCACTTTTTAAACTGTTTTATTCTCTAAAAAATGCCATAAAGCATGAACATGGTTTGAATAGCAGATATGTATGATCAAAATCTGTATTTTAACTCTATGGAAAGTAAGACAAATAAGCAAGTTGGAGAGCACCTTATTCTAACAAAATAGTGGTATAATAATTTTTACACTTTAAACAATTTTTGTACATTTATACTCAAAACAATGGCTATAGAGTATTACCTAAAACTTCAAATAATGTTTGATGGGAATCTGCATTAGTTTACAAACAAATTAGAGCTGCTCTTAATTTCAGCAATCTGTAACCAGAAAGCCTGGATCAAAGCTCTTTATTCCTCAGGAGTCAGTCACTGGAAACGCTGACCTCTGAATGTTTCCAATTGACTGATGGTACCCAGATGTGATACCACCAAATGAGACAGCAATAGAAACTTGGTGTTCATGGAGCAAGGAAACCACACTTGACTGAAAAAAAATCCAAATTTAGTGTTGTTAATCTCATAGTTAAATAAATTTTAAGTCTGTAATTACCTCACTATCTTCATGAATTTGAACTTGCAAACCTTTTTTTATAGGAATGGGCTATAATCACAGAAGTAGCCTTTTGAAGTAAAAGAAACTGCGTTTATTACTAAGGATTTACAATCAGAAAAGACAATAAGATGAGTGAGAGCTCTAGATTTTAAACACGGGGATCTGTTTTCACTACTAAGTGGTTTTAAAAATGTAAACACTCCTGATAGGGGAGAGAAGAAAATAAGAAAATGAAAGAAACAGTCGATCTTGGTTCTTTTTCTACAAAGACTCAGTCATGCAAAAATCACAGGTTTGAAGTGTCATAAAAATAAATTTTATTCTAACAAAGCTTGTCTTGTTCATTAACACTGCCTTCCTCCAGTGTATGAAACAAAGTTCTATTCTATTAAGATACTTTTATCTATACTGATAGCCAAGTTGTACAAGATATTCTGAGCCAAATAAATTTGTAACATCTTATTTATCATCACAGGATTCTTTAAAGGAAGCTTGAGTTGACGATATTATTAAATATGTGATGAGCTCAAATAATATCCATCTTAAATACCTGTGTCCTACAATACTGAAGAGTGTCAGTAGGAATCTCATTTTGTAATATGCCCAATTATTATGCCTTGTGTGTTGAGTGATATGATAATCTAGACTTCTGATATAAAACCTTTGTTAATACTTGCACATATATTTTCCAGTTCTAACAAGATAAATCCCACCAGCAACTTAGTGAACCTTCATATCAACATCAGTGCTGCGGCTCAAGTGCAGATCAGAGGGTAAGTATGCAACTATTTAAACTCATTTTGATAACTACTTTTGTACAGAATCTTTCTGCATATGATAATCTCATGCTTATTATAAACCCAAATGCCTTATCTATCTAGCACACCTGGGTCTCACACCTGCAAGCCTTGCAGGATGAAGCTACTACAAACTTATTGACTGTCTGTGCAAAGACAGCAACCTAAAGAATCTCACATTGTAGTAACACCAGTCAGAGCCAGCATTTCATTTGGGCATTCAAATTGTGCATGGATGTTACTAATATAAAATACCTGCTCATATGTGTAGTTCTTCTTGTGCAACCACTTGGATCTTTAATGCTGAATACTAAACAGAATCTACTGCTTTTATGGCTGGAAATGTGAAACACATTATGGCAAGGCGTGTAGTAATAGAGAGCAGAGTGGTGAGTCCTTTGGAGAAAGGATGAGTAAGAAATGAGTTATGATAAACTGTTCAATGACACAAAGTATACCAAAATTAAACAAGAACAGGATATGATCAAATATGATCATTTCAATCTCTGTTTTCACATACAGCTTAGTTTTGGAAATTATAAAATGCAATTAGGTGATAATTGCCAGCTGAACACGAGCCAGCACTGTGCCTGTGTGGCCAAGGAGGCCAATGGGACCCTGGCTTGTATCAGACATGGTGTGGCCAGCAGGCATTGATCAACCCTCTGTGCTGGGCACTGGTGAGGCCATACCTCAAATACTGGCATCATTTTTGCACCCCTGTCTACAAGCAGGGCATTGAGGTACTGGAGGAAAGAGGATCAAAGCTGATGAAAGGCCTGGAGCAGCTGAGGGAGCTGGGGGTGTTCAGCCTGGAGAAAAGGAGGCTCAGGAAGACCTTACTGCTCTCTACAAATAACTGAAAGGAGGTAGAAGTATGGTGGGAATCAGTCTCCTCTCCCAGATAACAAGTGTCAGGACAAGATGAAATGGCCTCTAGTGGCTGCAGGGGAGGTTCAGCTTAGAAATGAGGAAATTCTTCATAGAAAGAGTTGTCAAGGACTGGAAGAGGCTCCTCAGGGAAGTGATACAATCACTATCCTGGGAGATGCTGAAAAGGCATGTAGATCTGGCACTGAGGGACATGATTTAATAGTGAACTTGACAGCACTATTTTTACGGTAGGACTTCATGATCTTTAAAGGTTTTTCCAACCTAAATGATTCTAAGATTTTATAAGAATATTAGAGTGTCCTGTAAAATCTTGGAGCTAGACTCCTATTCTGGCATCCTGAGGGAAGTCAGGAGGATGCTTTTTAAAGCAAATAATTGCCCCCAATGCTTTTTGTCGGGGATATTAGATTTCCAACATCTCCTCTTATGAAACTACAGCTCAAAAAAACCCTTAACCATTATCAGCTCTGCAGGGGTTGAACAGGAGCTACAAGACCAGATCCACTTCCACAGTCAGGCCATGAGGCTTGGCTGATGCAAGAAGGGTAGATGTCTCTTATGTGGGGTAGATGTCTCTTATGTGATGCACCTCAAAGGGCTGCCTTACATATAAAAAATTAAAATTTATTTATTTATGGGGCTTTAATTTATAAAAATGTATTTATTGTTTTCACTTCCGAGACAATATGACTACCTAGTGCTAGCAATAAGTCAAATAATTTTGCAGATCACAGAGAATATGTTTTCTGTTTTAATATTCAATCTATCTGCTCTAATCTGGTATAATATTCAGTCTAAACCTGAGGGATTTTAAAAGGATTTTTTCATCATATTTTGTAAGTGTATTCCAGATTAAGAAGACCCTAAAACTAGTCAGGTGGAACAAAAAAAGCTGGCAAAGACTGTGTGGATATATGTTAATTACTTTATTTCTGAAAAGGAGCACTTGAAATACAACATGTTTAATAAGAACAGAAGTGAGAATATTATTTTATTCTCTGTAGCTAATGGTGATCTAAGGAAATGAGCTGGATAGAAAGAGAGGTGAAGAATACAAAAGGTGTAGTACAGAAGTAGAGGCTGAGGAGAAAAGAATCAAAGGTGTAATTTAATGGGCTACAGATGCATGAGAAAATGTTGGGAGCCAGCAGCTGCTAGGGGTTGCCATGGGTGAGCACCCAGGCTAAGGACAGGCTGGAGTTTTGGACTGGAACAGTTGTGGTTACATACACAGGACTTCCCAGCAAGGACTGCTTCCAGTGCTGTGGATTCTTTTTTTTTTTTT
>WBNQ01051341.1:0-20651 GCA_013401375.1 Spizella passerina | reverse complement strand
TATGCGTTATAATTTAGTTCTTTTTGGACTATAGTGAGTATTTTTTGGTAAGATGTTACAATACCATGTTATGCAGGCGTAATGGTAATGAGTCAGGAGTTGGCACACAGTCTTCTGAGTCAGGATATTAGGGGGCATTGTGTACCAGAGGTACTTTCTTTTGGCTTAGCTGCAGAACTGACCATCTGTGGTCATAAAAGATCCTGGGAATATTTTTGTAATAACCTAGTTTAGTGACCAAATTTCTTTATGAGTAATGGCATTTGAATGAACTTTCCCAAATTATAGCTATTACTTCTTTTATAAAATATGCTTTGTCATGTTCTTATGTTGTCATATTTATATATGTAATTTTATGCATTTTAATTTGCTATTAATCATACATCATTGCAGACTGTAAAGATGGGAAACCCTGAAATCCCATGTGAATATTGCTTGTATTAACTATGCCTGTGTACATAGGTAGTTCAGACACTGCCTCGAATTTATAAAAGGTAACTGTCTGCAAACAACATGACTTCTGTTCCCTGTTATACCTCAGGTATAAAAGTCACTAATCACTCTGTTCTTCCCAAATTGAAGGCCTAGAAGCAGTCTAAACAATGAGAAGTTCAGTGATCCACTGGGATATTACCAGTGTTATAAAGGATGCTGAATACACATTAAAATAAAGGGCCTGTTGCGCTCTAAGGAAAGAAATAACTGCCCTTAATTTCTGTTCAAATTCAAGAGAAATTTTAAGGTGTTTCACTAGTTGATTGTCAGGTAATTCTGTATGATTTCAATGTAGTGAAAAAACTATGTTGTTAATTCCCAGATTAATTTCCATTGAAAACTCTGGATATTTGTATTTCACAGACCACTGATATATACTTCCCTTTATTCTGTTACGTCTTAAAACAGTACAAGCACCTGGTTAATTTTGTAACAGTGAGGAAAAGGAAACAGGCCCACTAATAACTGACTGGGACAGCAAGCTGAAACAATGAGGACTTAAAAAAAATGGTTTCTAGGGTTACTCCCAACCACCACAGAAACCTATGGATTGGCATCTAGTGAAAAAGCTGCTCTCACTCTTTTGGGCAAATAGAGGCAAAAAGGGAAAATGTGACACAGTAGCAATGCTATTTTGTTGATATCAGTGTCTCATTGTCCTATAGGTCTGAAGTTTGAGGAAATGCAAGAGAAGTTTGGGGAGGAATTCTTCAATATCTGCTTTGACGAGAATGAAAGAGTTCTTCGAGCTGTAGGTGGGACCCTTCAAGACTTCTTCAATGGCTTTGATGCTTTGCTGGAGCATATTAGAACTTCATTTGGAAGACAGGCCACCCTGGAATCTCCTTCTTTCCTATGCAAAGAACTCCCTGAAGGCAATCTCATGCTTCATTATTTTCACCCGCATCAGATTGTGGGATTTGCAATGACAGGAATGATAAAAGCGGCAGCAAAGAAGATCTACCGCTTGGAAGTGGAAGTAGAACAGGTCACAAACGATAAGTTGTGTTCAGAGGGGACAAATCCAGGTAACTGCAGTTCTTTGACTTTCCTTATCAAAGAACGTGAAAATGCAAATACCACAAAAGCACTTCCACCAGGAACTTCCCAGTCCCCCTTAGACCTGAGGATTAGTATCAGCACCTTCTGCAGAGCTTTCCCCTTTCATCTGATGTTTGATCCAAACATGGTGGTTCTCCAGCTTGGAGAAGGTCTTAGGAAGCAGCTTAGATATGACACTCATAAAACGCTGAAATTCCAAGAGTGCTTTGACATAGTCTCTCCTAAAATCAGTGCCACATTTGAACGAGTTCTCCTGAGGTTATCTACACCCTTTGTCATCCGGACCAAACTTGAGGATTCTGATTCTGAAAGTAAAGATAAGGTAAGAATATTAATTTGGAAATGGATGTGCTTATATGTGTGTAGTGGGAGAGGATTTTTTGCTCGGAGAAGGGCAGCTCAAGTCCTGTGTACTCTGGAAAGCCCACTCATGCCTTGCAAACAGGAGCTAAGTGATATTCTCCAGTCAAGTGAATATTTTCCTAGATTATTTATAAGCTTTGTCTGTGAAGTTGTAGCAAATCCTGACATTTCCATTCAGAAAATTCTGCACAGTGGGGTTGAATAGTACAGCTTGAATAAAACGGTGAGGAATTTTACAAAATACCTGTATCTTATCCTTAATTTCACTCCAGGTATATTATGATAAGAATAGTTTTTAAGCCATTTATTAGGGCCTAGCTTGGAGTATTTATTCTGAAAGTTTCTCACCGCTGGTTTCTCACTGCTACCTTACTGTATCTTATTTCCCTCTTTTGGAATACTGCTTTCCTATGGGTTTCTTCTTACCTCTCATCCTGCACTCAAGAAAACCAGGGCTGTAAGTGGTACTGAGTGTCACTTATGCCAGTTTTATTGTGTTCCAGTCATTCAAATAGGCACTTGTCCTCCTATACTGCATCTTTCCTCCATGTTTTAGGAGTGAGCTACCTTAACCAGTGAGCCCTCTGCTGAGTTCAGTGCGTTCAGCTGAGTAGACTGAGAACATGTCTTTAGTGTGGAGTTCTCCAATGGTTGGATGGAATTTGACTCAATGCCTATCCTGGAATTACTGGGAAGTTTTTTGATGTGAAGTAGGGCTCTGGGTTTTATACACCAAGTACATGTACTTAATTAAAACTTGCTTAAAGGCTTGAAAGTCTGTGTGAGGGTGCCTTGGAAATACTGCTGCCCTAAGTGGAACTGGATGATCTTTAAGGTCCCTTCCAACCCAAACCATGCTATGGTTCTATGATTCTATGATAATTCAAAATATTGTTACTTCTTACAGCAGCAGTATTTCCAGCTCCTCTTTGGCACCAAAAACCATATGTGTGGTGCATTTTCCTCTGGAATTAATATATTCCCCCAAGAGAAACAAACTGGTGCTTTTCATTTTGTATTAGTTGATGTCATTCAAACTTCTTGAAACCAAAAAGAAACCAAACCAGAACCTGTCCTCAGTGTCACCCTAGCCTTTAATTACAAGAAGGAAATGAGGTGTGAAAGGAGTGGAGGAGTTGGCTCTGAGCTACCTTATGACACACTTGTTTCTCCTTTGGAAAAGTCTGGTTTCATGACACTAAAGGCAGAATGCACCTATCCCTCTCAGAAACCTCCCCGTCTCCCAGGACAGTCACAGCCCTTTGACTGTCTTCTTCTCTTCATGAATCTGCTGTAAATCACTCTGAAGAGGAAGAAGGTTTAGGTGGGGGAAGGAGACTTTCAAAGCCTTTTCCCTTATTTAAGTTAAACACACAAAATACTCTCTTACCTGGACAGATTTCATATGGCTTGCTCTCAGGAAAAGTGGCAGAAGTGGGGCTTGTTGGAAGCAGGATTTTAGATTAGGCAGTACTAACACCAGGAAGCAGGTGGAAGGGGATGGCAGCAGAGGACATCCTTTGCCTGCCAGCTGCTGGGAGAAAATTGTATCTTGAAGAGTGAGGTGTGAATTAGAGGCAAAAGGGTGATGGTGAGGTGCAGGGGAGCTGTTGTGCTGAAGGCATGGGAATTAATTTGAGAACATCAGTTTATCTGAAGAGGTATTTTCTTCTGTCTCACCCATTTGATAAGCATTTCCAAAATTTTTTTGCTTGTGAATAGTTAAAAAAAGCTCAGCATATGATGCATTTTGCTAGATATTTGCTTTAAAAAAAAAAAAAAAAGTTGCACAGTTTCATAGGCTGTGGTTGACTTGCTTTCATAGATTTTGAGAGGAGGGACATAGCAATACAGTTTATGTCATGTCATTATCCATAAAAGTCCTTTATGGATAAAAAAAGTAGACTGGGCCTTGGGAACTGCATGCTGCATTATTTTCCCATAGCTCATGTCACTCATTTTGGAATTCTTTTCAGTTTGCCAGCACTTGTTTGGAAGTTGAATATTAGGCAGGTAGATCAGTAGCTGTAAGCGTGACCCTGCTTAAAAGTTCCCAGTAACTGACTCAGACACTTCCCTATTTCTCTGCCACACACCTCTATTCAGTTCATAGTGGAATCACATCCCACTTAGAGCTATTTATCTTTAAAAAATAATAAATAAATCTGACTCTGCAATAACTGACACTTTTCAGGCTTGGTTACCTTCAATGGCAGCTGTAGGCATGTGACCCAGACAGCTCTGCTGCAGTGTTGAACCTGTTCAGATGTCTTATTGCATTAAAAGAACCAGAAACTCAGAGACTTTGCAATGAACAGATGCCGTTCCAGCCTCTCTTCAAAAGATGTTTATTTTCATTTCAATGCATAAATCATACATTTTTTCAGACTAGCAGTGAGAAAGACAGAATCAGAAAACAGTTTTCATTTAGTCCTGACACCAGCTCTGTGTTCAGATGAAAGTAAGTCACAAATCATGATCTTTCCCTAACTAAACACCTACAAGCAAAATAAAAAAAAAAACACCAAAACACCTGTCCTGGCTTTCAGGGTGTTAAGTGCTTGTCCAGTTTATTTAAAGACTCATTTGTGTGTTTCACTTTACTGGTATTTGAATAATTGGAATAAATAATACTATCCAAAGTTTCTGTTATAAGTCCTGTGAGGTCTGGGTGATAGGAGCACTTCCTGCAGAGCTGTGTTGCACCTTTGCAGAAGCACAACCTCACCTCATGCATTAATATCTCAGCAGAATTTTGTTAATTTGGTGTGTCACCACCTGTTCCTTGGAGCTCAGAGCATTTACAGGATCCCATTGTTCTAGGGACCAAGCAGAAATAAAAGGACTCTCCACCTGAAGAACACAGATACCTAGCTTTAAACATGATTTCCAACACCATGTTTCCTGTTTTCCCATGCAGCTAAATGTTATTGGCTTTTTTCTTATTGTATGGTACTACCCAGATATTGAAGGGCCCTGTTGCTGCTACTTCTTATATAAACATTCTGTTGCTTTTCACATTTCACTCTAGTTTTTGGTTTTTTGTGTGAGTGTGTGTGTGTGTGTGTGTGTGTTTGTGTTTTCAACCAGGGACCTTCCTTAGCATCCAGTTAGGTTTGCCAAATTTTGGATATTGTCGCAAAATATCAAGGACAATGCTTGCTGTTTAACCTCTCTAAGGTAACTAATTCTGCACTTCTCTATGGGAGCAATTATTTATTGCAACAATAAAAAATAAATTTATTGTCACAATTAACTATTTGGGATTGATCTCTTACAACTTCACGCATGATTAATACAATTGTGCTGCTCAGAAGTTCAGTGAATGTTAGTGGAGTCACATGTGGAATAAGAAATTAAATTAAGAGGGCTGAGTCTGAACTCCTGTGATGGAGTGTTCTGAAATCCACGTCAAGCCCTTCCACTGAGGTGAAGGTGCTGGCATGGGAGGGGGCTGATAACCCCCCCAGCAGTGAGTTGTGCATGCAGGGCAGGTTGGTGTCCCCCACCATTTCCTGCCCAGACAGGGGCTGGAAGCTCCCACAGGTACATCCTGAGTGCAGCCATTTTCAGACTGTAGTGATGAACAAGGCCATCTGTGACATGATATAAATACTCATCTCCTTGACAGTACACTGAGGTGCCTGGAGCTGCTTCAATTTTTAGCTGAATGGGAACACAAGGAATTGTGTTTCTGGAACTGCTTTCACTCTTCTGGCACGTTCTCCTCATGTGCCCCTTGTGAGCCATCAGTGCTTGGCAGATTGAGAGGAGATGGGGCTGCACTCTCAGGGACCCACTGTCCCCAAGACCTCCATCCAGACCCAGCCCTCCTGGACCATGGATTGGCAGGATGAGCCCTGCCAGCAGTTTTGGTGCCCACCAGTTTGTGGGCCCACATTTCTGAAACTGGGTTTCAGGTTCCTTGCTGTATGCTGTGCGTCTGTATTTTCCTTGTATTGCTGCTCTTCAGCTCAAACTAACAGCCCTTTTCCACATTTGAAATAAATCAGTTTTTTAAGGATACTCACTGGCCTATGACTTAGGCCTCTGGGCACTTTAGAAATTATCTAAGAATAAAGCTGGCACCTTAAACTGCATTACTGGAGTGTCCAAACTTTTTTTCTATTTGTTTAGAATATTTTATTAAAAGCATAACTTCCTAGTTAACAGTTCAGCAAAATGTGTACTGGCAAAAAATTACTTTTATTTATATGCGTGTGTTAAATTTATTTTCTGTAATTTTAGACATAAAACACTTTTATTAGGGAAAAAAGTTTATCTTACAAATTATAATATGCTTAAGATATGAAACACTGGGTTTGACAAAAATGACCCTTTGAAACTTTTATATTGGCAGAAATTCCAAATACTACATATAATTCAGATTTATGAATGGCTTGAAACTCTGTCAGGGGAGGTTTAGGTTAGACAGCAGGAAAAGGTTCTTCACCCAGAGGATGATTGGGCACTGGAACAGGCTCCCCAGGGAGTGCTCACAGCACCAGCCTGGCAGAGTTCAAGAAGCATTCATACAACACTCTCAGGCATCTGGTGTGACTCTTGGGACTGTCCTGTGCAGGGCCAGGAGTTGGACTTTGATGATCCTTGTGAGTCCCTTCCAACCCAACATATTCAGTGACGAAAAGTCCATGCAGACCAGCACACTGACTCTCACAGTGACCAAGAGACAACCCTTTGTGAAACAGGTAAGACAAGGTTCAAGCCTGCAGTGTTCCTCTCTTTTAGCTCTCAGGGGGGGAAAGCACATCCTCTTGCAGTGGTATCCAGGATGTTGCAGGGGATAGCCCCCTCAGGACCAAGCCTCCATAATTTTCTCTAGCTCCTTTTGAACCAGGAGAAGTTCAGACTGTCAGCTTCTGTGGCATCCTGTGGATGTAAGGTCTGCTGTTCATTAGCAGCTGTGAATGTGAGACCCCTCTGGCAACTCTCAGCCAGGTGTGCACATTGAACATGGAGTAAAACGGCTGGCAAAGAAGCCTGCTTGCCCCTTGCTTCAGCAAAGCACTTTCCCAGTGTGTTTTCCCAATGTGTTTGTTGATCATTCGAAACTGTAAAAAAATGTAGTGCTTTTTAAGTGCTGGAAGGATGCTGTCCCCCTTTTTATATTGAGAGTCAGTTCTTTATCTCCTTCTGTATTTTTTGTCTGGACCAACTGAATGAGACAAGCAGTCCTGACACTAGCAGATTAATTTAAAACCCACGGTACACAATCTCATATTTTTCTTTTGGTCTGTAAATTGTTTTTCCTCTTCTCCTAATAAAATTAAAATGAAATGGCCTGAAAGTCATTCTGGCATAAGGGACATCTGTCACTCATGATCTAGGAATTGCAAATTTTTTTCCTAGAGCTGATTTATTTACAGTCAGTCAGCTTTTGACACTAAGCTCCTGTTGCTTTGCAGGCTCATGGAGCTCTTGGAATCAAATTTGTTTCTTCTGTTTCTGCTAATGCTATTATCCCACCCATTTGTTTGTCAAAATGTGTATGGACTTTGATGGTTTTCAAGATGAATTGGGTTGGCTGGTTTGACTGCTTCTAGACATTGTGGTGGGTTATGAGAAACAATAGATGGCATGACTTTCTTATCTCACCAACAGTTGTGCATTGGAGAACTTTAATAACATTGTGAAATGGGCCCAGAATTGTTAGTAATTCTACTTTAGGACAGGCCAATGAAAATGCCATTTGCCATTTTGAAAGTGTTTTCAGTGATAGGACTGAAAAAGTGTGGCAATCTAAAGTTAAAATACATCCTTCTCATTTACATTAGCTGAAAAACAAAGAAGCTGTTTGGAAATTGTTTTGTCAAGTGAAGTGGTTGTTAAAACAATATGACTCTATGGTAAACTCTTCCTTCTTATGATTTGTATAATGTTTTGATAAGGAAGCTGGTTGGACATGAAAATGTCCATGTATCTCCTTTTGCTGCAAGACTTTTGCATGGGTTACTAAACTACACTATGTCATAACTGGAACAAAATGCATTTCATTAATTTTTGCATTACATGATGGGAATACTTAGACACAACTCAGTTTGATTTTCAGGAATGATTTTTTTCCTACCTCTTTGTTCCACTGACTAAAATTAATTGTGGGTTATTCAAAATACATTTTCATGCTTTTCCTCATTTGCTTGTCTGAGTTCTTAAATGACTGTGCTTTTCATGGCATCTGATCTGAATTGGTGTGATGTCAGTGAAAAGCCCTTTTCCTTGGGGTGGGTTGAATGAAAGCAGATGCATCCAGTCACTCTTTGCCTTGCTTCTTCCTGTCCTGGCACTTGCCACGTGACAATGCATGAAGTCAGGCTAAGGTTTTATGGATGTGTCTCTTTGCAGAGGCTGAATGGACTTAGAAAGAATGGGGAAAGCTGGAGTGTCTCCCTGTGGACTGAGTGGGCTTTGTGCAGGAGCTCTCCCAAGTGCATGAGTGGAAAGGTGTGAGAACACCTGGGTGTGCCTCTGAGTATAAACATTGGATTTATTGCTCTGAGGGGCAGTGAATGCAAGTGTGACAATACTTGCATTGTCAGCTTTGGTTTGTAAGGCTACTTCTACCCAGCAATCGCCAAACCTCCTGCCAGCCCTACTCCCGGAGCATGCTCCGTGCCTGAAGGCAAGCCTGAGTTACCCCAGGTCACTTGCAGAACTGTCCTGCATGGCCAAAGAGCCCACTCGAAAGAGGAAGCTTATCACGTTCTCCCTCCACCTTAAATTTTGTCTTCAAACCTCAAATTGGGACCATGGGATTCCCTTCCTGTTTGGTTTTGAGTGTAGCTTAGTAGCTTTGGACCAGTTTTGACTACTTAGCTTGTTTCCTCCAATCATGGCTCATAAATATCTAGTCTTTTGAATTTAAATTATAGTTGACAGCATGGTTTGACTCTAAATATTAATTTGTTGATGCTCACTGGGCATGCATCTTGTTGTGAATTTTTCACGCTTTATTTACATGGAGGCAAAGCTCTGAAGCTTTGAGACTGTCTATGAAATAAAAGCTTTGCTGATGTTTTGCTGGGCCATGGACCCAGATGGAATAGGCAGTTAACAGAAATTTACTTTGCCTGAGACTTGTACGTGCATTGGAGCTATTTATATTCTGCGAATGTAGCTGAATCAGACATTGTAGACTGTGAAGGTCATAAAACTCTAATCAAGGGGAATACTACTAGGAAATAACACTTAGCTGGTTTTGCCTTAGGAATAATTAGTATGAAAGAGTGAGATAAGAGTGATTTGCAAAAGTCAGGACTCCAAAGCAGTTGCTGATTTGCTGATACCTGGCCAGGTATTTCTGCTATCTCTGAGCAGTATTGAAGATAAGTTTGACTAGATAACGTTTGGCTGCCTTTTACTCTTGCCAAGGATGTGTGATATTCACCCTGCTCCTACTCCAAGGTCTTCCAAGAGACTGACAGTGTCAGTAGCAGCAGATCACCTGAGGTCAGTCAGGTAGCCCATGCCAGTGGTGCTAATCATTGTCAGTAGTGCTAATCATTGTTTCATTTGTGTTTTGCAATGATGAAATGGCTGAGGAGGCCAGAGCACTCAGTCAGAAGGGATGAGCATTTCCTTTGCAACTCTTTACTATGTTGAGGACAGTCACAGTTCAAGTGTAAAGCCCGTCCAGACAGACCCAGTGGCTGAGTAACTGGATTTGGTCCTCTGGGAATATTCCTTTGCCACTTGAGGGGTTTTAGGGCATGCTGAGGCAGAAGTTACCTCACTAAGCGATATATTAGATGCAGAAGTTACATAAACTACAGAGGTACTGCTTAGAGGGAACACAGGGGTGAGCCCAAGTTCTTCTGCCTGTGCTAAGCAATCACAAAGAAAAAAAAAAGATTTGTAATGTGGCGTTGTGAAGATTCTCCAAATTTTGCAGTTTGTTTCATTCTTCATTTTTTTGTATATGCCTTTTATAACTATATATATATTGACATTCTCTCCAGCTAGAACATCTAAGATACATTTCCTTTAAAAAAACGTATAGTACCTCCCTCACATTGTCATGATTAAAGAGAGTGAAAGAACCCATAAAATAATATTTATACTATTTGTTCCTGTCACTAACTCTTGGCTTTTATAAGTAAGGACTGAGTATCTGAGAAAAGAATTAAGACTTCTTTTTCCACAGGCACAGGACAGGCATGCAAGATATTTCTAACACATAATTTTCCTCTTAAAAAAAAAATTCCTCTTTGCAGATTGCAAACAATTAATAAACATTTTGTACTTTGACACCTCAGAAAGATGTAAACATTTTAAAATTTGGTCCTGGATGAAGGATATTGAAATACCATTTTCAACATTTTGAATAATGTGATTTTTGTCTGCCTTGTGAGTTTTATGTATTAGGGTTTACTGTTTTTCTTTCTTTCTTTCTAAGAACAGAAATCAATCTTCTGGTTCACACTAGACAGCAGCTTTTTCTATAATGATTCTCATTCTGCTGTGGGCTCACTGGAAGAGCAGCATTTATGCAACCATCATGGGAATGAAAACGTATTTCATTTTCATTTTCCCATTACCTTTCTTTTTCTTTGGCACTTTAATCCTTTTTTCCCTTTCTTAGAAAGGGCTGTTATGTAGTTATTATGTGATCTTCATAAAAACAATTTCAGCTATTATTTTCTGTGTCTATCTGACAGCATTTTCATAGGAATATTCCAGTGGAGTGACGGTAGTGGATTTCTCTCAACACTGGAGTTGGTAGGATCTGATCATGTCATGTCTCAGTACTTCAGTCTTGTACTTCTCTCCTCAAATGTTGAACTGGTAGCTTTAAAAATGTCTGTTCTGATGAAGATGCAGGTCAAAAGGATCCTGCTTGAGACAGTACAGATAATAATATTGAAGTATTTAAAAAAACACATTGACAGTTTGCAAAGATAACTGCCTTTGAAAATTCATAAAATAAAAGCTTAGAGCATAAAGATATTTGGCCTGTGATGTGTTTGGAAGAGTCTGAAGAATGACCCAAAATTTGCAAACAGTCTATTAATAATAATAAGTCAATTTCTTAAGCAGGTATTTTATTGGACTGAGCTGCTCAAAACTGAGATAACTTCAAAGTCCTCATTCTTGGCTGTTGAATGCCTGTCCCAAAACTGCAGTGAAGTCATGCCCCACGGCTAGAGGAAGAAAGTAAAATGGAGCAGACTTGTTTTTTGTTCTGTCTGTGATGGGGTAGGGCCTCTCAGCACCTCGGCACGTGGTGCTATCCTAGCTCAGTTTGAGCAGGGAAGTTCAGTGATGGTGAGACATGGGCTGCAGGATGGGCACCAGGTGTGCATCAGAGAATGCACTCATGTTCCCTCCTTCCACTGGTGTTAGGGGTCTTGGCAGCTTAAATTCTCCTTTTGATCCCACCCTCCCCCCCAGAAGGGGTGTTGTATTATTTCAGTTGTCAAGCAGCTTCTCCTTATCAGGACAACCTTGCTTAAAAAGGGATGATATTAAAACTGATTTCATACAATACAGCACAGGCTGATTTCTTTTATTAGTGTAACACTTTCCGGTGAATGCTAAATTAATTATATTTTAAGTGTTTCACTTAATAGAATTGTTATACTTTTTTTGGATAAAACTGTTGGTATTTTCTGCTTGGTTACCTTAAAGGCACCCAGCAGAGGGAATGTTTGAATGGATTAGCAGAACCTGGGGATTGTTTTGGCTGTGCTTGCTGTGGCAAGCTCAGAGTCCTTTGCTGTGCAGGCTTTTGGATGACTCCCCTGTGGAAGTAGATTCTGCCTCCATGGTCATTGCACCTGGTAGAAGTCAGGCAAAAGTAATGAAGAGCTCCTGTATTCTCAGAGTTCTTTTACTGCCAGTAAAGGAGAACTACCAAGAAAAGAACAGATGAGGCTGTGTTAATTCCAGCTCCACTGAAACCCAAGGGGAAAAATACCAGTGCTTGGCAGGTATTAAAGGAGATACTTCATATTGAAAGAACTTTGATTTTTCAGCTTCACTGAATTGTATTTAGTTTTTCATTTTGAAGGAAAAATTTCTATAAAAATATTGTCTACAATATTTTTATATTTTATATTTTNATTGTCATGATTAAAGAGAGTGAAAGAACCCATAAAATAATATTTATACTATTTGTTCCTGTCACTAACTCTTGGCTTTTATAAGTAAGGACTGAGTATCTGAGAAAAGAATTAAGACTTCTTTTTCCACAGGCACAGGACAGGCATGCAAGATATTTCTAACACATAATTTTCCTCTTAAAAAAAAAAATTCCTCTTTGCAGATTGCAAACAATTAATAAACATTTTGTACTTTGACACCTCAGAAAGATGTAAACATTTTAAAATTTGGTCCTGGATGAAGGATATTGAAATACCATTTTCAACATTTTGAATAATGTGATTTTTGTCTGCCTTGTGAGTTTTATGTATTAGGGTTTACTGTTTTTCTTTCTTTCTTTCTAAGAACAGAAATCAATCTTCTGGTTCACACTAGACAGCAGCTTTTTCTATAATGATTCTCATTCTGCTGTGGGCTCACTGGAAGAGCAGCATTTATGCAACCATCATGGGAATGAAAACGTATTTCATTTTCATTTTCCCATTACCTTTCTTTTTCTTTGGCACTTTAATCCTTTTTTCCCTTTCTTAGAAAGGGCTGTTATGTAGTTATTATGTGATCTTCATAAAAACAATTTCAGCTATTATTTTCTGTGTCTATCTGACAGCATTTTCATAGGAATATTCCAGTGGAGTGACGGTAGTGGATTTCTCTCAACACTGGAGTTGGTAGGATCTGATCATGTCATGTCTCAGTACTTCAGTCTTGTACTTCTCTCCTCAAATGTTGAACTGGTAGCTTTAAAAATGTCTGTTCTGATGAAGATGCAGGTCAAAAGGATCCTGCTTGAGACAGTACAGATAATAATATTGAAGTATTTAAAAAAACACATTGACAGTTTGCAAAGATAACTGCCTTTGAAAATTCATAAAATAAAAGCTTAGAGCATAAAGATATTTGGCCTGTGATGTGTTTGGAAGAGTCTGAAGAACGACCCAAAATTTGCAAACAGTCTATTAATAATAATAAGTCAATTTCTTAAGCAGGTATTTTATTGGACTGAGCTGCTCAAAACTGAGATAACTTCAAAGTCCTCATTCTTGGCTGTTGAATGCCTGTCCCAAAACTGCAGTGAAGTCATGCCCCACGGCTAGAGGAAGAAAGTAAAATGGAGCAGACTTGTTTTTTGTTCTGTCTGTGATGGGGTAGGGCCTCTCAGCACCTCGGCACGTGGTGCTATCCTAGCTCAGTTTGAGCAGGGAAGTTCAGTGATGGTGAGACATGGGCTGCAGGATGGGCACCAGGTGTGCATCAGAGAATGCACTCATGTTCCCTCCTTCCACTGGTGTTAGGGGTCTTGGCAGCTTAAATTCTCCTTTTGATCCCACCCTCCCCCCCAGAAGGGGTGTTGTATTATTTCAGTTGTCAAGCAGCTTCTCCTTATCAGGACAACCTTGCTTAAAAAGGGATGATATTAAAACTGATTTCATACAATACAGCACAGGCTGATTTCTTTTATTAGTGTAACACTTTCCGGTGAATGCTAAATTAATTATATTTTAAGTGTTTCACTTAATAGAATTGTTATACTTTTTTTGGATAAAACTGTTGGTATTTTCTGCTTGGTTACCTTAAAGGCACCCAGCAGAGGGAATGTTTGAATGGATTAGCAGAACCTGGGGATTGTTTTGGCTGTGCTTGCTGTGGCAAGCTCAGAGTCCTTTGCTGTGCAGGCTTTTGGATGACTCCCCTGTGGAAGTAGATTCTGCCTCCATGGTCATTGCACCTGGTAGAAGTCAGGCAAAAGTAATGAAGAGCTCCTGTATTCTCAGAGTTCTTTTACTGCCAGTAAAGGAGAACTACCAAGAAAAGAACAGATGAGGCTGTGTTAATTCCAGCTCCACTGAAACCCAAGGGGAAAAATACCAGTGCTTGGCAGGTATTAAAGGAGATACTTCATATTGAAAGAACTTTGATTTTTCAGCTTCACTGAATTGTATTTAGTTTTTCATTTTGAAGGAAAAATTTCTATAAAAATATTGTCTACAATATTTTTATATTTTATATTTTATATCAAAGCACTGATGTGAGCACTGTGCAGACAAGCAGTGTCGTTTAATTTCCATGTGAAAGAAGCATGGAACATATCATTAAAAGAGCATCAAATTTTCTCACTCATCTCAGAGGACTGCTAATTCAGTCTATTTCCTCTTTGCTCAGGAAGGCTTCAAATTCAGTTATTGGATAACTTCTGTTCTGTGTCTTGAACATTCAGTTTCTGGCATTTGTTCCTGGGAATAGGAGCATAAAATAACAGAGAATATTTTCTGTCAGCCAAAAATGCAGAGACCTCTGAGAGGTTTCCTAGCTATGTTCAGCAGCATCAGAGGGTCCTGAAAGGCTGTTGGAACCATTTTGGGTGATGGGGAGCTCCACAGAGAATTCCAAGGACATGGGAATAACACTAACAAATACATAAACAGTATTTAAAAATAACTGACTTACTGCTCCAATTCTGTTTTTTTCCCATGGTGTTATAGAATTATATTGGGGCTCGCTGAATGTGTTGAACACACCAGGGTGCCACACTGGACGAGCAGGACTTGAAGGACCATCCTGGCAACCCCCTCTTTGCACTGTCCAGAAATTCCACATTTTTTTAGTAGAGCGTTCTGTGAGTGTTGGTGTACTCAGGTATGCAGTTGGGTAAAAACAAAGAATATAAAAATGTCAGCATAAAACCAAAGAGAAGTACCAGTGGCTGTGGTCAGGACCTCCTGACCCCTAACTGATAACTGAAATTAAATTATAATTCTAAACTAAGTGTATTGTGCTGCTACTATGGGACTAAAATCTGGTACCTTTGCTCAGGGTAAGTAAGATGTTACATCTTGATTTGCCTTAGTAGTTATCATTAGTCCAGTTTCAACAGGATTGCTTTGGAAGAAGGTATTTATTTTGAGTAAGGAGAAGAAAATAAAGTCTCATTTGGCATAGAGAGAGCTGGGGATGTTCAGCCTGAAACAGAAGGCTCTGGGGAGACTTATAACCCCTTCCAATACCTAAAGGGGATTACAAAAGAGGTGGAGAGGGACTTTTTACAGGGGCATGTCGAGATAGGACAAGGCTTTAAAATAAAAAGAGAATAGGTTTAGAATAGATGTTCATTCCTGTGAGGGTAGTGGGGCACAGGTTTCCTAGGGAAGCTGTGGATGCTCCATCCCTAGCCAGGTTGGATGGGGCTCTGAGCAACTTGGTCTAGTGAAGGTATCCCTGTCCATGGCAGATAATTGGATAAGCTTTAGGGCCCCTTCCAACCCAAGGCTTTCAATGATGATGGTGATGAAGTGCAGAAAATACATTTGGTGACTGCTCCTACAAATGCCTTGAGTATGAGACTTTTGGTAACAGAAGTGATCCATATGGCATGTTCTGGGAACTAGACTTTTGTTTCTAAATAGGAGTCGTTAACGTCGTCAATACTGTATTGCTGATTTTTTAAGAGAGATGCAATCATAAATAATCCTCCTATTTTCTTTTTTAGACAAAAAAGCCTTTTTGTCTAAAAAAAGAATTTACTATTCAACAAATTGTGAGTTAAGATGTTGTATAAGCTTCTTATTTTTGAATGTGTTAATTTGATTGACATTTTAAGACTTCTTTCTATAGTCACTGTAAAAGTAGAGATTGTAGCATTAATTATGGGAAATGTCCAAAGAATCAGCAATTAATAATCAGAAGTGACTAACACGTTGTTTTGCATGTATGCCAAAGTACAGCTCTACAAAACTGAGGTGAAAGAACTGTTCGATCACCCACCCAAATGTTTATTTCTGGATTTGTTTTAAGCTACAAATGGCTTTTGTAGGCTAAACCAAAGGCTTCTTTCACTAAGAGATCTTGCAGTGATGTTGGAAAATGTTGCTCTGATTGATTACTAGGTAAGGATATAAGTTACATGTGAAGTCAAGTAGAATTTGACCAAAGAATATCTAAGAAAATAGGGTAGATCCAAGATACTGTTTTAAGATGTTTTCATGGAAATATCTTAATATACTTTATTAAGCAGGAGCTATTTTGCAAATTCATAATATACAAGGAATTAACATGCAGTCTGCTAATGGAAGCAACACCTGAGTAAGGTGTTTGAGATGATGAAATGAAAAGTTTCATCTGTTGGCTTTTTTGTTGCACAGATAAAAATGTTCTCTACGAAATATCCTATCAGCAAGTCTTTTGGCATTGAATTTTCACTCAAAGGTGGCACCTCTGTGGGAATAGTCTTGCTGGGTGAGACTTGGAAGGATGTGTTAGCCCATTGCCCCAGCACACGGAACTCGCCATTGGCAGGGCTGGCCAGGAGTACAGTGGGCACACAAAGAGCTCTAAAATACACCCTGTGATATTGTGATGGAATTTGTGGGTGAGCTCCATCCACCTCTACACTGGTGTCTTGTGGCCAGTGAATGAGGAGCCAGGTCATGGCTGGTAGTGTGTTGTGTGATGCCCCAGCCGTGCTGATGCCAGGGGGTGCTGACTGAGCACTGCTGCAGCCTTCCCCAACAGCAGGTCAGCAGCCTAGTCAGTATCACTGGGAAAGCAGCCTTAGGAGGTCCTTGGGCATGGAAATTGTCCAGATTTCTCCCAGAGTGTGAGGGGCTGCTTAGGACCTAATGATCTTACAGAAGTGCATCTGTCTCCAGACGGATTGTGTTGAGGAAGGGATGTTGTACATCTGGGTGAGCTTTTGTTTCTCAGCTGGAAGCTCCATTTCACACCTCAGGCTTCTTCCATATCTCAGCTGACTGAGGACCACTGCTGCACACCTGAGTCCTGCTGAAGTGCTGTTGCTTTTTGAAATTGTTACAGATATCCTTTTGTTCAGCCCATCCCAGTCTCCTTGCAGGTGAGCATCACTGAGTCAGAGCAGTTGAATTCTGGTTTAGCAGGCAGCTAACACTGGTTTCTGTCAAAAGAAAGAGCTGTGATGAAGAACAATGTATTTTAAAATTATGTTGCAAATTAACTATATCAATAAGTAGTTAAATGAGCTGCCTATATGCAAAGCAAAGAGCATATCTGTCTTCTTCTCTGACCCTTTCACTCATTTTCATACCTTCCACTGTACACGACCAGCTCTCTAAACCAGGACCCTGGCTCTTTGCTTGCTGTGAAGAGTGGATGTGTTTGAAAAAATATTTTGGGACATGTACCTCTCTGTTTGACTACCTTCTAATCCCTTTTTCTGTTATTCCCTTCAGTTTATCTGGGTTTCATGAGCAGTTTTGAGCAGAGGGAATCCTCGTCCCCTCTCTGCGGGCAAGGCTTACATCTGCAATATGCTTCTCCTTGAACAAAGAGGTTCTTCAGGGTTTCCAGGTCCTTGCCTGGTAGGAATCCTCAACCATTTAGCTCTGATAGCCCTGTTATTTGAAAATAGTTGTGCCAGTGAGTGATCCAAAGTAATGGAAACACCACTACAAATTTTCATGCCTTTCAATAGTTTTCACAGGAGTCGATACTCAGGAGTCTTCTTTAAGCAGATGCAAGAGTATTTTCTGCTGAGGGTCCATTCCTGAAAGGAGGCTTCTTTGTAACAATTTTCCCAGCTGTGCAGTATTCGAATTTATGACAGAAATAGCCAGTTGCTAGATCAGAGATGGCCTTAAGCCTCCCCCTGTTAATTGCTTTATCTGGTGGGCTGTGCAGGCAGTGTTAGTGGCTGCTGCTCAAGCAGAGCTTTCGCACATGACTGGGGAAGCAGAGGGATTACATGCAAAGGAAAAACAGATTCCATTTTCTAACAGGCTGAAGAGTTATTAGCATTTTTAGAGAATCTGCATGTATTTCTGAATTGCGTCTGCTGAAGTGAAAGTTATACAGATGATCAGTGTTTGATAATGGGTTGCGGAATTAGAAAAAAAGAGATAGTTTTTGATCCCTGCATAGATTAAAAAGCATGAGGCTTATTTCTTTGAAAGAAGTGATGTGTGAATCACAAAAAAAAAAAAAAAAGCGCCTTGGGTGTTCAAGCTTAACAGATCTTTTCCTGCATAATTCCTGAAGCATTTGTATTTGTATGTAGTCATCTACCAAAAGGCTGACTGGTGCTTTCCCACTTGAGTTAGAGAAAATTAACAGAAATAAGACATTCTGCTGAACAGGACTGATATCCCACAGCAGATTATAAAGGCCATGCGTTAATCCATCTTTCCCTTAGCAGAATTAAGACTGAGAAATTAATTTAATTTATAGGTTTATTCCCTTTGAAGAAATGTATCAATAAAGGGTATTTGTCAATCTGCTACTGCAGATCTGTGAGAAGAGCCTAATAATATAACTCTCTGTTCTTGTTCATGAAAGTGATCTAGATTTAAAATAACCTCTCCCAGAGGAGTGGGAGTGGAAGGTTTGTTTTAAACTGGGGTCAGAAACATCTTGAAAAGTTTACCTGAGTGCCCTAGTTACTGGGACCCATTTACTGTTAATAAGTTTGTTACAGAAAGATTTTTGCAAAACATAGAGAGTTGGAAACAAAGCTAAAAAGCTGTAGGAAAAACATTAGTTCTTACACAGGCAAACAACAACCTGAGACAGTCAGAGAGAGTCTTGCACTTGACATTGCATTGCACATGAGCTTGGTGCACAAGAACTTAGAAGTGCTGATCTTTGTTGGAAGAAATGTCCCGTCTCCACTGAATTCAACAGGATTTGTTCAAATTACTAAAAAAGAGACAGGCAGGATTTTAGCTAAGATGAAAACAGACAAAAATATATTCCTTCAAGTACCCTTTTGTTGGAATTACAGACCACCATGCTGTACAACTAAAATCAAATTGTAAGTCACAAAGTCTGATTTTCTGTTACCTTGCATTTTGTTTAAGAGAGTGAACAGTTCTATACTAGCCTTTCTTATCTGCTTGAAACTGGTGTCTGAAAAGAAGAGGTGAAGAAATATCTTTTTACTTAAGCAATTTGATGTAGTTGACAATCCATCAATGTATTTACTTTTAAGAGGACCAGTTTGCTCAATTTCTTTTTTTAATTTCTCATAGTTGAGTTTTCATTTTCTATTTAAAGATTTCTGCTAAGTAAATAAGAACACATGAGTAAAATCACTAGCACATATTTTGACTGTACCACTGTTGATATTTAAAAATTCAGAATTTTCTTCCTTCTGAATGTGTTAATAACATAATATTTTAAAATTATACCTTCATTGATTTAAAATATGGCATGTATCCATGTCTGCATTCAGAAAAGCATTATGTGGGTAATCCTTTTTTATTCTGTGGGCTTTAGTTGATCACAAGGTGTACCTTTTAACACAGTGCACCTTCTGTAGACACTCTACCAGTAGATGGGAAAACAGTATTGAGGCCATATATATCATTATCTACACATGCTTGTATTGGGAATAACACTGAGTGATGAAAAGTGAACACAGATTTTAGGAGTTCACATTGCAACAGTGTACCTGTGTCCTGTCAGGAATTTGCAAAATTTTCTTTTGAAGAGTTTGCCTATCAGTGTCAAATGGAACAGTTCTTTCCTCCATCTTACCAAATAAAATCTTATTTATTTCCTATTCATGTAGGACACGGAAAGCAATTTGATATGCACTGCATTGAAAGCCTTCTTAGATGAAAGATAGTATTACCTCTCAGTAATTTAGATTTTTCTTCAGGACAGTAGGCATTGGAGGAAGCACCCATGAGGGGTAGAATTGCCCTTGAATTGCCCTTATTACTTATTTGGCATCACTGGTTTGGGGTGCTACTGCTACTGGCTGGGAAATTCCCCTAATGCTTTTACTAAGTAGCTTTTAGTTAGAGCTATAAAATTTTTTTCTCTCTTATTTTTGAGAATACAGATGTCTTGAACCATAGATAGTCCAGTTTGTGTGTGATTTTCATGTAAAATTAAGTGTTCAAAGTCTGTACAGCATTCTGTGTAAATCAGTAAGAGTCTGTATACATTAGACACTGCACTGCACAGGACTAAATAGAGTGGTGCTATTACAGCTCTGTCTCCAAATCTGAACCAACAAATGAACAAATACAGTTTGTGTGAAAAGAAAGTTCTGAATCCTTTTTATGCATCTGGCAATCTTGCCATCTGCTCCAGGACTGGAGGGAGAAAAGCCCTGTGCTTTTGGGCTCACTCATGAAGCTCAGCACCCAGGCTTCCTGTTCTGTAAGGCAGCAGGTGTGATGAGATGTTTTAATGTGAAATATTTTTCTTTTCCATTCCTTATGTCCATAAAGAGGCTGGTCTGCCACAAACCACCTCATTGTACTATGTGACTTAGAAGTTTCACTGTCTCTTTTTTAAAGAAGTTCTCAATGCTGGAAGTGGGAAGGGACAGAGGAACAGAGAAAAAATATTTTAAAATGTCTAAATTTTTCTCATAACTTGATGACTAGAGTGTAGTTATAACACTTGACATTTTCTGAGGCTTTTTTCAGTTATGATGTGAGTGTGTAAATATTATTTGTTTATTAATGGACTCTTTCAGAGGAGAGATAAGCTATAGTAATAAACACGATACTGAGATTTGAGAAAGTTGATGTATTTGGCCATTTCAAATATCCAATAAGAACAAAATGTTTTCTTTGTTTTGGTATGAAATGTTGTTGGCTAAATACAACATCACATGATAAGCCGCGCTA
>WBNQ01051338.1:3046-17339 GCA_013401375.1 Spizella passerina | reverse complement strand
CCCAGATCTGCCAAGCCTAATAACTGAGATCATTAACTATACAAGTTTTAAATATAAGACACACATTTAAGTGGCAATTTCTTTTTTATTTAAAAAAAATCGCAAAGCCAGCTAATGAGAACAGCAAGCTCTTAAACAGGAATGCCTGCAAACATATGAAACCGAATAAAACCTGAAAGGTTTACACAAAAATAAACCGAAAAAAAAATTAAAATTTTATTAAGCTAACCTTAGTAAGTGTCATTTACTAATGCAGGTAGCACTGAAAATCTTCTATTTGAACCGTTTGTGTGGTCAGTCAACCAGCACTTACGTTTTTATTTGATGCAAAGACATAAGATTGGAATTAATCTAAAATAAAAACCCAAAGCATTACAACTCCATCCTTTTATACCCTGATGTAAGACATTCCATGTCCTACAGGTATTTCAACCAAGAGCTAAACAACTGAACTGGGTATTATTTACAACCGTTGATGGAAACTGTTTTGCATCTTCCAGTAATTAAAAGTTAAAACAACTGTCAATACTGTCAAACCTAGAATGTGTTATTAGACCATCTTTTCCTCCTTTACAGCAAACTCAGCTTAACTTTCCGTGGACCAATGGGCCTATCATTCAGTTCATTAATAGCAGCCATAGCTTCCTCATAGTTTGTCATAGCAACAATGGCATCACCAGAAGGTAATCCTTGTTCATTGTACTGCACAGAAACTGACTCCGGTATCACTCTATAGCCATAGAAAAAATCCAGAATCTCATTAGGAGTAGCCTTAAAAGGTAAATTTTTCAACAGAATAGGAACAACACGTTCAGAACCACCACTGAAATTTGGATCTGGCATAAATCTTCCTTCAGGAAAATTTCCCATTTTATTATTCCCAAACTCCATTCTGCCAAAAGGTTCACTGTCACCACCAAAATCCATGAGGGGTGGTGGACCCCTAAAATCCTTAGGAGGGCACATGAAGTCCTCAGGAGGATGTCTGAATTCAGAATGATGCCTGAAATTCCCAGGGGGACCAAAAGAATGCATGGGTGGCCCTTGTGGTGGCCCAGATGGTGAACCAACTGGACGGGAGAGGTCACCTCTGTCATACGGATGTGAATGACCATGCATTTCATTTGGTGCAGATAATGATGCAGCAACACCAAATTTCTGCATCTGATCTTGAGATATAAGTCTTATTAACACTTCTGTTCCCAGAAATGTTTGGCGGTTTAAATTTTCTGCTTTCATAGCTTGTTCTTCAGATTTAAACTTCACTAGTGCTTCTCCCAGTCCAACTCCTTTTTCATCATAGAGCAAGTAAATATCATCTTCGTCAATATCAAATCTTGAAAAGAACTTCTGCACTTCAATTTTTGACACATCAAACGGAAAATTCCTTACATAAACACAATTCTTAGGGCTGGAATGACCTTCCCGGTAACTTTTTTCTGATATGGCCTGTCCAAGATGATCTCTGTCCGGTGATCTTTTCCTCTCACAAGAGTCAATTATTTTCAACATTGACTTTCTTGAAATTGGAAAAATGTACACAGGACGATTGAGAAGAACCTTTCTATGACATTCCAAAGCAGCCTGATATTCTCTCTCACTCCTGAACACCACAAAGGCATCTCTAGTCCTTTTCTGATGCTTATCTGTTAGAATCTTAATCTGTTTGCTGTGTATATCCAGTTCAGGAAAAAAATCTCTCAAATCTCTCTTTTCCACATTAAAAGATAGATTTCTTAAGTGTATATAATATTCCTGGCTAGGAGATGAACGAGAATGTGTTCTTTGTCTCCTTGGTGATCTTGAACGAGAATGCTTCCTTGAATGCATGTAGCCCGAACTTCTCGGAGAATGGTCTTCACACAAAAAGTCAGCCATTTCATCCGGCACGTCTATCCGCCCACCGCATTCCATCCACCGTTCCTCTGTAGTCGGACTGATTTCTATAAACCTCTGACCCATGTATTGTCTGTGACGTTTAAGTCCTTCTAAGGCATCGCCAGGTGTAGCACATCTTACCAAGCAATCACCATTGTTTAAACCATTGCGGTGCTTTATCAGAATCACTCCATCCACACGAATCCCCGAAAGGAAAGCACGTACTTCCATTTCTGTTGCAGAGTAAGGTATACCACGCAGAAACAGGTAACGATCATCCAGGTTAAACGGGTGGCAATCCTTTCTCAACTGATAGTTTGACTTAGGCATACCCATATCACCGTATCTTGTGCCGTTGGTATGGAACCCAGCCTCCAGGCGATTTGGTGGCCCGTAACTAGGTTTTCTTATTCCTTTTGGGGAAGCTGTAACTAAATGTGGTATATCTCCAATACTTGATGCACTAGAACCATTAGTACCTGTTCTTCTAGAGCCAGACATAGTTTCTCGTCCCCCACGGTCAAATCGTTTCCGGCTCATTTCTATGGTACTCTGCATCTCTGCCTTGCTGCTGAGAAAGAGCTCTATGCGCGAGTCCTTGATAAACCCTCCCGAACAGCTCATGGCACGCCGTGCATCTTCATCTGTGGCAAATATAATAAAAGCCTCCCCAATCTCTCCTCCAATAATATGCACACCTCCATCAGGAATATTCAATCCCAAGAAGAAACGACGAATATCTGGAGGACCCGCAACAACAGGAAGCCCCTGTAAACGGATGACTACAGCCATGCTGAGCTCAACCCACAGCAAAAATCACCTGCAGACAAAAAGGTACACATGATAGCACGTCTTTAGTACTCAGCTATTACAGTATCTTATCACTTAAGCTAGAGCCTTTTTAATGAATGCCCCTGTCTCATCAAGAGAGAAGGTATGAAAAAACCCACAAGTTCACTGGAACAAGATTAAAACAATTCACTGAATGTTGATTAGTCAGAACAATTAGCTACTCCACCAGCACTCGTGCACAAATCTATCAATATTCCCTACCCCAAAAATCCCCAAAAATCGCCTCCAAAATTCCCCAAAAAATCCCCAAAATAGCCCCAAAGATCCCCCAAAATCCTCAAAATATCCCCCCAAAAATTCCCCAATAATCACACAAAAATCCACCAAAACTNAATCTTAATCTGTTTGCTGTGTATATCCAGTTCAGGAAAAAAATCTCTCAAATCTCTCTTTTCCACATTAAAAGATAGATTTCTTAAGTGTATATAATATTCCTGGCTAGGAGATGAACGAGAATGTGTTCTTTGTCTCCTTGGTGATCTTGAACGAGAATGCTTCCTTGAATGCATGTAGCCCGAACTTCTCGGAGAATGGTCTTCACACAAAAAGTCAGCCATTTCATCCGGCACGTCTATCCGCCCACCGCATTCCATCCACCGTTCCTCTGTAGTCGGACTGATTTCTATAAACCTCTGACCCATGTATTGTCTGTGACGTTTAAGTCCTTCTAAGGCATCGCCAGGTGTAGCACATCTTACCAAGCAATCACCATTGTTTAAACCATTGCGGTGCTTTATCAGAATCACTCCATCCACACGAATCCCCGAAAGGAAAGCACGTACTTCCATTTCTGTTGCAGAGTAAGGTATACCACGCAGAAACAGGTAACGATCATCCAGGTTAAACGGGTGGCAATCCTTTCTCAACTGATAGTTTGACTTAGGCATACCCATATCACCGTATCTTGTGCCGTTGGTATGGAACCCAGCCTCCAGGCGATTTGGTGGCCCGTAACTAGGTTTTCTTATTCCTTTTGGGGAAGCTGTAACTAAATGTGGTATATCTCCAATACTTGATGCACTAGAACCATTAGTACCTGTTCTTCTAGAGCCAGACATAGTTTCTCGTCCCCCACGGTCAAATCGTTTCCGGCTCATTTCTATGGTACTCTGCATCTCTGCCTTGCTGCTGAGAAAGAGCTCTATGCGCGAGTCCTTGATAAACCCTCCCGAACAGCTCATGGCACGCCGTGCATCTTCATCTGTGGCAAATATAATAAAAGCCTCCCCAATCTCTCCTCCAATAATATGCACACCTCCATCAGGAATATTCAATCCCAAGAAGAAACGACGAATATCTGGAGGACCCGCAACAACAGGAAGCCCCTGTAAACGGATGACTACAGCCATGCTGAGCTCAACCCACAGCAAAAATCACCTGCAGACAAAAAGGTACACATGATAGCACGTCTTTAGTACTCAGCTATTACAGTATCTTATCACTTAAGCTAGAGCCTTTTTAATGAATGCCCCTGTCTCATCAAGAGAGAAGGTATGAAAAAACCCACAAGTTCACTGGAACAAGATTAAAACAATTCACTGAATGTTGATTAGTCAGAACAATTAGCTACTCCACCAGCACTCGTGCACAAATCTATCAATATTCCCTACCCTAAGGGCAACAAAATCCACCTAAGCCACTCCTCACCATCCACAATACCTAAAGAACACCTCAAGTCTTTCACGGCATAGTTACTATGTGCCAGAGATCTCTGCCCACTCCTAAGGAACAAAAAAAATCCGGTTTACTTTTGATCAGGACACTAACTGATAAAAGGAGAAAGGAAAAATAATAACTATGTCACTGGAAAATGAAGTAACTCACAAACAATGATGATTTTACTTCTTTGACAAGTTGCTCTACCCAGTGATCAGTTCTGTTTAATAATGTATGGTTTTTCTCAGCATTCAAAAATGTTGTCTCTTTGGCGTAGTCAGAGTATTAACTGCAGTGGCCACAAGCATATCCTAGTTGCCAGCCACAAGTCTGTGAGGAAAAAAGGCTGTGTATGATCTTGTCATAATACTCAGTGAGAAGTGTTAAGCTTTTGACAGCTTACCTGTTTCTGCTTTGGAGACCTGATAAATTCTGTAAAATCAACTTAACTGTGGAAAGAAAACGAAACATAATTAATGGCTGATACCTGTACTTTGCTTTACACACTGTGCTACACTGCTGCAGCCCATCCATAGCAGTGGCTAATACTAAAGCCAAGCACGTTATGAACCCATGTGAAGAACTCCTTCCATGTTCCAAAATGCCATGCACCATGTCTTTCTGTTTCCATTTTAGAAGCAAAAGAAATTCATAATTTAAGTTGACTTCTGGAAACGATGAAAATACGATGAGATTACTTGGTCATCAATTGTGCCACACTGAACTCTTGCAATGAAACAGACTGACAGTATATCGAGGGAACAGTTCTCAACTGAGTTCTTGGAAGGCGCTTAGGTCCATCTCAGGATTACATGACATGTCCATTCTTCTGAAATCCACCTGGATTCAAACTTCACAAGAGTATGCTACTCACCAGTCCAGCACTGCACTTAACATACACAGTGAAGCCCATCAAATGAAAGAGCAAAAATATCCAACAAGGAGAAACTTCAGAATGTACCTGAATTTACCAAGCCAACTTCAGTATTTCCCCTAAATCCTTACTCTACTGCCTTTCAAACAAAAGAACAAGAGAACCTTGAATACACTGACCTAACATAGCCTGATTTTCAACATTTTCCAACATCACACAATAAATAGGACAATATTCTCAGAACAAACACAAGCCTCTGTAGCAAATGACTGCATCCCTTTAAAACAAACACAACAGCCCAATGCTCTGAGCATTTGCAAACACTCCTTCTACAAACCTTGCTCTATAAAGCACCACATCCTGATAACGAGTTACCTACCAACAACCATTACTGCCAGTCCACCTGGACGTAGCAAAACAAGAGCAAAGCCCAAATTCTGTCACTAACAGACTCCATGTCACTTCTGCACCAGTACTCCGTAAGCACAACAAACCAAAAACAACTGCCCATTTACAAACTTCACTGGAGACCATCTGTTCCCTGTGCTTTTGTGGGGAGTCGACCCCAGCCAGCAGCCAAGCACTCACACAGCTGATTGTTCACTCCTCCTCCCATCAGTGGGATGGGAAAGAACAAAGTCGAGAAAACTTGTGGGTCAAGATAAAGACAGTTTCCTTGGTGGAAAGAAAAACACAAAACAAAGGAAATCACTCACCACCTCCCACAGGCTGACTGATGTCCAGCCTTCCTCCAAATAACAACTGCCTTGGGAGCCAAGAGAGAAACCAAAACCATTTAAATACTTCTTCCTCTACCTCCATTTTTGTTGCCCAGAATGATGTTACATGTCACAGATATCCCTTTGGTGAGTTTGGGTCAGCTGTCCCAGCCATGTTCCCTCCCAGCTTCTCACATACTCTGAGCACACTCACTGCAGGAACAGAGTAGGGAACATCGATAAAGCCTTGATACTGTGCAAGCACTGTTCAGCCACAGCCAAAACACCGATGTGTCGTCAACATTCCTTTAGGCACAAATCCAAACAACTGTATGGGCTGCTGTGAAGAACGTTAACTCCATCCCAGCCAGACCCAGAACACTTTACAGCGTGTCTTCTCAACAGATGCAAAGACAGTGCCAAAAAAGCATGGAGAAGTCAAAGGCAGAATTTTCATACAGCACCTTCATGTCTTGAAAAAGCAAATCCGCTGCCCTGCTACTTCATGATGTATTTAATCTGTAGTACTTCTGGATTCACAACTCCGCTTTCTTATCCCAATTTTTAAACATCATTCACAACAGCTCTCCTCCATTATTCTTCAGTGATAAACAGCAAGTTCTCCACGATGTACCAGGGATACAATACACAACCTTCAGTGGTGAAAACCAGACCAGTGGTTGAGATCATAATGGGATCTCTAACAAGTCCACAAACAAGTGCAAGTTCAAATAATAGCTCTTACTGACTGTATAGTAAATCATCACACATGGACAGAAAGCACAGACAAGCCATCCAAATTTAAAGTGCGTAACCAAAAATATTTGACTTGTCGTGAAAAGTAAGAGCAATTCATTAACTGAACAAGGACTTCAGAAAGCAAGGAATTGGAGAATAAATAAACAACTTCATGCCATAGCTTAAAAGCACAGAAGTGTAGTTTTATGAAATTTTATATATGAGTAAAATTGGTTAAAAAGCAGTACAATTCCTATTCTTCCACAGTCTCAGGAAATTCCAAACATTAAAGCCATTAAAATAATCCACAATTTATAAACGCAGTAGGAAACTAAGTCTGCACTAGACTAGGATTTTTATCATAACACTGAAAGATTACACACACACTGCAAGCTAGAAAGAACACCCACAGAAACCCTCCGTCTACGAAACTGGACCAGTATAGAATAACCAGCGGAATAAGGGAAGGTTTCTTATCCTATTCTTCAAAATAAGCTTCAATAGAGGAAGCAGGCTGCTGCGAACAGCAGTTTGCACCGTGCGGAAGGAAAACATGAGTAAGATCTGCAGCTGGCCCCGCTACACGGTCGAATGTAGTACGGAACCGCTTTCCCAGCAGGTCGGCCCGCCGGCCCCGGCGCTGCTGGAGAGACCCGCGGCGGGCGGCAGGGCCGGGCACGGCCGGGGCACGGGGCGAGGGGAGGGCGCCCCGCGCCACACGCGCTGCGGCCCGCCAGAGCCGCCGCTGCTGCGCCCCCATGAAGAAGCCCGTCTGCTTTCCGACACCGGGACAGGGCTGAGGGAAACATTGGGAGCAGGGAAGTGGGATGGGAAGCCCAGAGACACGAGAAAGCCGGGGTACACGGGGCTGGGGCACAGGGAGCGGCCGCGCAGCGGTTCCGCGAGGGTCGGGTAACCGAGAACCGGCAAACTTCGCGCCGCCCTGGGCCACACGCCGCACCCAGGGGAGGCGTGCTCTGTCCCTCACGCCATCCATCCACGCACCCACCGGACACGCCGCTCAGCAAGTGCCGTAGCTCCCGGCACGGCTCCGCCAAGATGGCGCCGCCTCCAGTGCCCCCCCAAACGCTGAGGGGAAGCTGCGCTGCGCGAGCGCGGACCTGCGCGCGCACCCTCTGGGCGGGGCGACCCCGCCCCCTCCGCTGCAGTGCGCGGGCGCGAGCCGCTCCGCAGGCAGTGCGCATGCGCTCTCTGCCCTCGAGGCGGGAGCGTGTTCCCTGCCTTAGTAGATCTGAGGGAGCTGTGTATTAATAGACCGGTTTGATTATAGCTATGCGTAGTGACAGACCTGCACCGTGACAGATCTGTATGCAGACATCCGTCACACGGTGACCGAGTGCCGCTGCCGCTCTGTGCGCTGCCCTCAGGCTCGTTCCTGTCGGTGCCGGCCCGTGCTGAGCTCAGGCGCTGCTCAGGGCCGTCGGTCCGACCCCTTGGCCCGGTTTGTAACGCGGCTCGGGGCTGGCTCTGGCCTGGGCTCTGAGAGGAGGGGAGGGCAGGGATGCACGAATGGAGGAGAAGGAGGAAAGGTTCAAGATTAAGTAAAGGGAAGGGTAGAGGCAGAGTCCCTTGGTTGTGCAAGCGAGGTATATTTATCCTAATGTTTATCCTACCTGCCTTCCCTGACTTTACGTTCTCCCGTCTTTTTATGCATATCCTGTACATGTCTGCTCCATTTTATTTAGGAAAAAAACCCCTGTACTATTTATGATAGATTCACCTCGGAATGTTGCCAACTTTAGGAGCTCTCTCAACACAGATAGAGTCTTGTTTAGGAAAAAGATATTGTTTATTCTGTGCGGGGTACAAGGTGGGGGTTTCCACAAATCAAGCACACCAGTAAAACAGTTACGTCTTTACGCAGTCAAATTTACATGAACCTGAGCCTGGAGACAGGTAATTCTACTTGAAAACATAAACACAACCTTTTAACAGTTGTTGAGCCAACAAAATAAATCCAGTGAGAAATAAAGCATGTAATGTCGAAAATCATAATAATTAGGCAATTAGCACACAGGAGAGGGACAATAAGAAATAACTAAAATCCAGGGCATGGTGTCTTGCAAAGTTTTGGTAAGGGAATGAGGCAAAAGGCAACAGGCAGAAATAGGCACAGAAAGTTCCCCCTGAGCATGAAGAACTGTACTGTGCGGGTGCACTGGAACAGGCTGCCCAGAGAGGTCGTGGAGTCTCCCTCACTGGAGATATTCAAGAGCTCTCTGGTCACAATCCTGTGCCATGTGCTCTGGGATGGCCCTGCTTGAGCAGGGAGGTTGCACCAGATGACCCACTGTGCTCCTTTCCAACCAGACTCATTCAGTGCTTCTGTGGGATGTGAACAAGAGTGTGACAAAGGTGTAAAAGGCAAAGGGGAGCACCCATTGCTCTAGACATTTTGTGTTTTCACCTTGTTACCCCTTCCCTCTCTGGGGAGAAATTACAAACACGTGTTCCATTGGGATGATACACTGCGCATCAGTTCTAGAGACGAGGTACCGGGCAAGTGCAAAAGGGCCATGGTGTCCTCTCGTTTCTCGCTCCTGGTCTCGCACAAGACGAACAAAACTCTCAGTACACCAAGCACACAAACTCGGGCTAGTGCACCCGCCCCGCCCCGCGGACGCTTCGCGTGTTGCGGCGACGGGCCCCCGGCGCTCGCCGTACCGCGCGGCTCTGGCCAATGGGCGCGCGTGGGCGGGGCGCGCGGTGCCATGGCGACGCGGGGCCGCGGGGCCGCCGCCGCTGCTGCGCTGCTCATGGCGGTGTCGGCGGCGCTGCCCCCCGCCCGCGGCTTCTCCGTCCCCCTGCAGCGCCCCGCCGACTGCGGCGCCGACCGCTACTTCGACAGCTCCCGCCTGGCCTGCGCGCCCTGCGGGGCCCACCAGCGGCAGAGCGCCGGCGGTGAGCGGTGGGGGAGGCGGGGCTCGGGCGGCTCCGCGCTGAATCCGCCCCAGCAGCGGGCGGTGCGCCGTCGGGCTCCGGCTGTGGCGGTAAAACATGTCTGGGAAAGCCGCGAAAGGGCCGGGATCCCGCAGAGACCTGAGAGGCCCCAGCACAGCTGTGATGTATCTGGGATACAGCTCAGAAAAATGACTTTCGACCTTTTTCTAATAATATTTTTTTTTCTCAAGCATTATATTGTATTTGCATTTTCATCTGTAAAATTCTACAGGACTCTGAATTTATGTTCTCGATCACTTCTGTAACTTTAAACTCCTTGTCAGACTTGAATGTGTGAGATACCAAGTGTCAGATCCTCATGCTGTGCCTGTGCTAGTGCACACGGGAACTTGGAGCACGTACAGCACAGCCTGACAGTACTGAATGGAAAATACAGATAGCTGGCTGCTTTCCTTAGGGCATAAGGAGGTATGAAAGGGTCCATCTTTCATAAAATACACAGTCCAACAAGAGTGGGAGTTCCCTGGTGTGTGTACAAATTTAAGACCCTAGAAGCTGTCTCTGCAGGGCTGGTACTTTGTGGGAAGCAGTGATGTGGAGGGCTGTGCTCACAGCTGCTCCGTGGAAGCTGCTCACCTCCACTGCCACCATGGTGTCCTAAAGACTGACCCCATAGTTCACTTACTGGAAAAAAATATACTATTTGTTTTCAGATCCCTTGATAATGTGGGTGTCTAGATCCATAGCTCCTTTTTAGGCTGAATCTTTTTCTAAATAAAGGGCTTCAAGCAGAGGAGAATTCCAAGGGGAGGTCAAGTGTTTATTTTTTCCTGCAAATCTGACTGGAGCAGTGCAGATAGGTGCTGCTCAGTGCTGTTTGCATCTTAGCTGAATTCCACTTATGATTGCCCATACCCTTCTTGGCTAGCTTATCAGCCTGGATTCTGCTTTCAGGTGACATCCCTAAAAATCTAGGTATTGTCACTGTGAGTGTCACAACTCAAACTTTTCATTGATCTAATCCAATTGGGCTTTTGCTTCTTTAGAATTAAATAGAAATGTTTGATCATTTGAGAAATGTTTCTGTACAGCTGCACTTATTAGAATGAAATTTAAAGTTATAAAACTTTCCACAGAATTTGACATTATTTTTGCCTGCACAGTTCAATAAGCTTAAACGAAAAAAACAGTTTATTAGTACATATAATCAGTTTTGGTTGCTGGTATGTGTTTAAAAGTACAGAGGGAAATTCATGACACTGAGACAGGAAAAGCTCTGTATCCCTGTTCCACCCTGGTAGATCAGTCAGCCTTGTAACATTCTCCTAAAACATCTATGTGCCAAGTGTAATGGGCATTTTCCAAAAAATGAGTATTTTTTAAAAAGCAAGATGATTTTCATTCACATCTCATTCAAGTGTTTTATGTGTCTATCAAATAATCCATCTTGATCTCTTGAGAGCAATAGTAGTTGTTATTCATATTCTGTTACAACCAGTCAGTTCTATGTAGATTAAAAGTGCATTTGTTTTGTTTTCTTCAGGTAGTTCCTGTGAATGTGAGCCAGGATACAGGATGGTTTCTAGTAATGGTGGGTTCTCTGTTACTTGTGAAAAATGCCCAGAAAATATGGTGAGTATTGAATGTTTCATGTTTGCCATCATGATAGAATAGTAGTCACAACCACTATGGGTTTTTTAATTTTAAATTTTGTCCTGACTTCAAGTTATTTTTCAATAATTTAAAGTATTTTTTGCATCATAGTCTTTGATTGAGAATTTCTAAGACCATGTTTATATGCAGTATTTCTTTTTCCTATTTAGAGTTGTCTATTTCTATTATTTTCCTTTTTCATTACAAATTTGACCCCACAGAGAAAATAAGAATTTTTTAAGTGTTTAAGTTTCTTCCACTACTTTTCTTCTCTGCTTTGTCCTTGTTCAGAGAGCACAACTCTGAACAATGTTGAAGATGCTTTTCAGCTCATAGGTATCTTAACTGATTATTTATGTAAATACCATTATTGTGATATTTAGGCTGTATCTTCATAATCCACAATATTTCATCTTCTTACTTCAAAATGAGCTGCTCCTACTATGTTACTTGGATTATAGTTATCATTTGATCAGTTCTTCTGACCTTCCTTGACAAATTAAGTTACAATTTTGTGTCATAATCTCAGCATTGATCCAGAGACACCAGGCTGGAACAGATTTTTTTCCCACTATAATAATCAAAGAAATGTATTTTTCCATCAAATCAACTTTTGAGGGTGAAGCCTTCCTGAATACTTGTTTCTCTTCAATAGCTGTAGAAGAACTCTCAGGAGAGCAGCTTACTTGCCTGAGTTAGGTGTTCAGTGGCTAATGGGCTATGTAGGTAATTTCCCTTTTCTTTCCATCTTCTTGCTGTGTTAGAGAAAGACTTTGTATCCTTTTGTGTTGTGATCTTTTGCTATTTTTTCCTCTTTCCTGCAATGGTGGCATTTGCCTTTGATCTACTGCCAAGGCTTTTGCAAAGATGAAATGGTCATAGTGGAGAAGGGAGTAGCATCAGTAGCACTTGAGGATGAGAGTTGTCTTCATTTTCCTCAGTGGTTTTATCTGTAATGCAGTTACTTCGTAGTATAAAATAAGTGTGAATGTGAACTGTCTGGGTAGGTACAAAATTCCAAACAATAATATAAGCTGCTTCATTTAGAACTCTTCAATTTCCATTACTTCTATATATTTATATGCAATTGCAACATGCAATTTATATGCAAAATATCTATGTATGCATTATTATGTTTATTCAATGTATCTCTTTTTAAGCATTCTACTTTTCATTTTCCCTGAAGGATGTAAGCTAACAGGTTCAGAAGAGCTTAACTTTTTTGTGTGTGTTTGCTAGAAATTACTTTTGCCAGATTGTTTAGCCTTTTTTATCTTTAAAAGCTTCATTAATGTTATTGATGTTTTATCTGAACTCATTTTCTAGTAACTAAAGGCTAGATAAGGCATTCTTCACTGATACTGGATGATCTCTATATTTTTGAAAATTCTAATGTTTTATATTTTATTTTAGAGCGGAGTTACTCAAGATGGATGGAATTGCATTACTTGCCCCAGAGGCCTGACTTCAAAAGGAAACTGTAAATGCCCCAATAATGAAATACTAGGTAAAAAATGTATTCCAGCTATGAGATGATAGCACTTGTTTTAGACATTTGAGTTTACTAAGATATGCTTTTCTGTTCAGTAAGAAAGAAAATTTTACATGTGTTTTCTTATCTGATGTAAAAATTCAACATTGCTCTTGATCTTATTTGTCATGAAAAACAACAGATAAATCTGTACCATTGCTCATTGCAATAAAAACTATTATGCAAACATTCCATAAATGAATACTGATATATCACTTCCTTCAAGCTCTTTGGCAATGGATGGAGTCATTAAAGTTGGAATAAAAACAATGTCAATACAGACTATAAAAACATTACAGTGTTTTGAAGTATAAAGAGCAGTAAAAGAATTATACCTGTATGAGTAGGTGGGAGAGAACAGGCTGAGCAAATCAAGCAAATGGCTGTGCATTAGTGTCAGATACCTCCCTGAGACAATTGTACCTGTGACTTTCTGAGATGTGCTTCCCTATACCTGTGCTTCTTACTTGATGCTCTCTAGTAGTTGCAGATGATTTTCAGTAGACAGAAAAATAATGTTAAATTTAGTGTTAAATGGATTTTTGCTTATTTTGCATAGTAGAAACATAAGAGCAAAATACAGTTTTCATCAGTGGTATAAAACATAAATGCTCTTGGGACCTCTAGTTTTCCTTATTTTCAAAGACGTGGAATGCCTGTAATTCTCTGAATAAGAATTACAAATGTCCACTTTGCTTATATTTCTGACAGAGTATATTGGAGAATCAGTGTTTTCCAGATCGATAATTTTAAATTTTCTTAGGAATCTGCAAAACACTGAATACCAGTCTTCTGCCTGAAACTTTATGAGAATTACAAAATAATTCCAGGCCTTTATGGTAAAATATTGAGAGCAAAGCTGATTCTGTAATTTGACATGCAGGAGGAACATTAGTACTGTATTTTTTTATGCTCTTTGGATTTTTTTTAATAATTAGATTTGAAATCTCTTGTCAGATGATATAGTTGGTGGAAGATGCAGTTTTGAAACTTGGAAATTGTGACATTTCCATGAATCATTTCAGATGAAATGTAATTTTTTTCCCAGTAATTTGCAAACTTGTTATTTTGAATTTTTGCTTTGTAGTGAGGCCTTTGTCTGAATCTTATTCAGAATAAATAACAGTGGAACAGCCAAACTAGACATGAAATGTTGCATTTCCCATTTAAAACTAAACTGCATGTGCACGCCTATAAGCAGTGCACACAGACATGCATGAATGTGCATTTATAGTGGACGTTATTTCCATGTTGTGCTCTTGATATTTTCAAAATCAACTCTTTGAGGTTATTTTAGATCTGCACAGATGCTGAATTTTTTCACATTTATCTAGAACAGGTGACATACGCATGTAGATCTGGCCCACAATTATCTAACAGGTATTAAATTCATCACTGGCAGAGGTATTCCCTTACTTGTGTCTGATGTAAGAAGAATTATTCCCTTATCCTCCCTGAATCACCCCAACT
>WBNQ01051337.1:5850-15892 GCA_013401375.1 Spizella passerina | reverse complement strand
GGATTTCCAAGGCCACCTTTCCTAGTCCTTTTGTCATTCAGCTCATAACCCCAGAAGAGAAAAGCACTTTGCCTCACTGCAGTCACCTATGATATCTCACCACTCACGAGTTTCTGGGACTTCCAGATGATTCCATCTTTCATTTTCCCATCTTGTGAGAAGCCTTTCTCCTGCTCCATCTCTGCTGTTCTCCACCTTAGCCCCTCTCCTCCCCAGCTGCCTCCTGCCCACTGGCCTGAAAACCAACCACAAAACTGCAAGGAAAATTTCTTTGCTTAGGTGGTGATGAGCAGCACAACCAAGCAATTGCCTGGCTGTGGAGGGTAGAAATGCAATTGGAGAGAGGTTTCCCCATTCCTCCTGCCAAAAGAGCAAAATTCAAGAGCAAACTCAGAGAAATTAGGTCCTTTGTCCAGTTTCAGCCGATGTCAGCAACCGGGGAAGGCATTCTCCCAACTGGGGATGTGACAGAGGTAAAAGAGCCCTTTTGGCCAGCAGTGCCATGTGTAGAGGGAGGATGATCTCCTTCCCAAAACAATGTACTCAGCAAGGACAGAGAGGAAGGACAACCAGAGGCGAAATGACATGCCCCAGGCCATATGGAGAGCAAGTGGCAGAGCCCAGCAAAGCGCCAGGAGCTGCTGCACAGTCACTGCAAGTCTCCCTGACACCCTCCAGGAAGTCAGGTGAGGAATTCCCAGGAATGCTGCTCCTGCAGACCTCACAGGCTTCCTGACCCAAAGGCCCCAGTTCCAATATCTCACTGTGGGATGCTGCAGTAGCCATGAGCAGGTGTGTTTATTTTGGGTACCGTGAAATTTCTTTCTCATAGGACATCTCCAAATTATTCAGTCAAGCAGGATGGCAGAACTCTTTGCACTTAGAAGGAAATAAATGTGGTATGAAGTTTCTGTCTCACAGGACATCTCCAAATTATTCAATCAAGCAGGATGGCAGAACTCTTTGCACTTAGAAAGAAATAAATGTGGTATTTGACTTCTGATGAGAACAATTGTTTGGTAAGAAGAGATGCCTTTTTGTTGAACCAGACCCAAGGGGATTCATTAGCTGTGCCCAAGAACAGCTTTTTGGAGAACTGGTGGACTTGGGAATGGGTCCCAGCATGTACATGAGGAATCCTTCAGACCAGGGATCTCCAGCTGGGGGGCAGACCCATGGTCAGCTGCCTGCCAGCTCTCACCTGCCTTGGCAGCAAAGCAATGCCACAATTTCCAGCCAGTATCACACCCAAAAGGCCATCAGAACCAGCCAGGGCAAGTCCAAGCAGCCCTAAGGATGTTTGATGGCGTGTTTGCTGAGTCCCTCCACAGTGCAGAGGCACCAGAAGGCACAGGGGTGGTTTAAAGCATCCTGGTATTGGTCTAACTCCAGACTGTGGCACGAGGGTGTGCACACACGTGTGTGTGAGTGAATGTATCAATGTGAAATATGGCTGATATATGTGAATGAGTTCAGAGCCAACATTACAGCTTCGGGGGAGCCAATCCAACATTGTTACTCATCTAATTCCAAAGAGCAGTTATTCCTTTTAGTCTAAGTTTTATTTTTATTTCAAATGTGATGTGGTTACAAACTCATTCCCTTGTATAATTTTGCTTTCCAAGTTAATTACAAGATGTTCTAATTAATTATATTTAATGATTAACGTACAAACTCACAAGGAATGAACATAGCTTAGAGAACATTTGCTCTCAAAAGATATGTCTAGACTAGTTTGGTTTATCAGGAAAAGGGTGAAAAAATTAAAATGAGAGAGAGCCAGGGAGAGAGAGAGAGAAAGAGCAAGCAAGCAAGCAAGTAAAAATACACTGTGGAAGAAAAAATAACAATTAAAAAAAATCAAATTATGTCCAAACAAGAGCATATTTTTCTTTGGAGTTCAAACACCACCTTTAACCATCTCCCCACCCAGGATCTGATTACTTTTAATGGGACTCTGCTTGCGATTTAAGTTGTTGTTCATTTGTACAGTAATTAAGTTGAGTTGAGTTGGTGTCTATTACATCATGGTTTATATTATGAATTCACACTGCAATTATGTGCGTGTGTGCAAGGGTAAGTGAGCAGAAAAAGGACCTTCTAGTTAAGATCACAACTGATAACTCCACCAGGCTGGGCTTAGCTAAGCTCTGCCAATGCCTTCTTCTTCAGCCTTAACCATCCCACTCCAGACACCCAAAAGACTCATACAGGAGTGGGTACTGTGCCTCCAGACATCCTAGGAGCTCATCCACCAGAGAGAAGTGCCCATGAGGAAGCAGGATCCTGGGAAAGGCTGTGGGGCTGATCCTTCCCCCCTGCTGACACCTGGGCACTCACCTCTGAGCAGCCACGTGTCTAACCCAGCAGGACCACGGTTCTAAACAGGGTGTGAGAAACAGCTACTCCCTTTTCATGGTTTAGGAAGGTTTATTAAACCTTATCAAAAATACAACAGAAGGCTGAAAAGAGAAAGGTTACGGTGCCAGGAGCAAAAGACTTTCCCCGCCATGTGTTCAGCCCCCTCACAATGGAGGTTTTCCCTTTTTAAACCTCTAACCCCTCCCAAAGTTCTGTCCGTCAACCCCTTCTTCACTGTCCAGTGGTGGAGATCTCTTCCTCAAATCCTGATTGAAGCTCAGATATCACCATAGACAAGCCAGCCCTCCGAGATGTCCCTTGATAACAATGCAAGGGGCTACAACATAACTATAAATCTATAAAATTTTCTTAACTATATACATGACATTTGTCTGTTAATTGTGAGTGTCAATCATTGCATTACTCATCCATCACAAGGGGATGACAGAAAAACACGTCACAAGCTTTCTCTTGCCCAACTCAGACATTTGCCTTCTGAGTTTTCCACTAAGTGGCTAAGTCCACAGAAGTTTGAAGTACTCTTTTTTTTTTAATTGCATTTTTTTTTANTGAGTGAAACTGAGTCAAAATAAGTTCCAAAGCCAAAATTTAAAAAGATGGGTTTTTTCTTTTTTTTTCCTTCTCTAGTACTTAGTCTAATTCAGTAAATTACCAGTGGGCTGAGAAACTTGTCTAAAGGTTAATGTCAAGGTGATTGCAGTGAAGATTTTCTAGCACAGACCACAGTTTGAAGCATGTGGGTGCTCTGTGGGGCTCAGTGCTTGTGGTGTCACATTTCTTGGTGAGCTGGCTGGGGACAAGGACATCCCTCCATGAGATGCTGCACGAACACGGGCTCCATTGTTCACTCAGGAAGTTGAGTGCTCGTGGCAAGGGATACCAATATACCAACTTTCATTTCACGCTGTGAGAATGGGCCCAGTGTCATCTCCCCAGATTTATTCTCACCTGAACCACTGAAGTCTTATTATGACCCAATATTGCACTGGAGAAGACTGGAGGGAGTGAAAAATCTTGTTTCACCAAGTTATGACAGAGGCATCAAACACTCCTGACAAGAGCCTGAAGGAAAACACCAGAACACCTTGTTCCAGCTAAAAAATTCACTTCCATTCCAGTATCAAATAACCATGACTTGCTGCCCTAGTTGTCTACATTCATGACTTTCATACTGTTTTATCTGGGAAGTGGCCACAAGTGGATTATGATTGTACAAGAATACAGGAGCAGCAGAAAAGGGCAATAAGAAATCTGGTCCTTTTTAGGATTTCTAGAAATGAAGCTGTGCACAGCAGATTCATAGGAAGGAGCTGGTTAATATTTGGAAAAATATTAACCAATATTAACAATCACCACTTTTATCCTCTTTATTTTTTTTCAAGTGCTATGATCCCATCCATGCTCCCAAGCCCCTATTCAGCATCTCAGGCTACATTCTTGGAAGCATTTAACTTCATCTATTCTAGTAAATAAGACATGCATGGGGCTGTTCTCTGGCCCAGAGGCCAATTGGCACCGACCAGGTTGCATCCATGCTGATAAGCTCCCCTCCTTCCAAAACTGGGGGGCTGCATCTGAACCACCTGGGGTGATGCTCCTTGGCCCAGGCTGTCCCTGGACTGTGCCCAGGCATTGTCTGGGAGAGTGCTAGTTGGAACAGGACAAAACCATCACCAGGGACCGTGCTAAAGGTTGGATATTTGGGAGATCATGTGCCAGCACCTGGGCTTGAGCCCTGGCCCTGTTTAGTTTATCAACACAGCCATAGCTTTAGGTGTTTAAGTGTAATTATTTAGGGACCTAATTGCCATGGATCTCCCTGTGGAATCCACCTAAAAACAGGTTTCATAGCAGTCTGTCTGCACGTGGTGAGGATCCTGCCTAAATTAGCCAATAGAGAATGCCAAGGGGAAAAGATAAAAAATTTAAATGCTTTAAATCCTGTCTCCCTATAGGATACAGGTACCATATTTTGGGCAGCACAAGGACATCTTCCTTCCCAGATAACTCGCAGCCCTGTGCCCTCTCCTGGAGTTAAGCAAAGATTTTTCTCTGAGAAACCCAAGGAAGGGACATTCACTTTCCTCTTCCCCACCTCTTTTATCCCTCTTCTGAAAGACTTGAAAATAGGTGTGTAAGTAGTGGGTGAGCTCACTTCTTCTGAAAGGATTTGAACTGTATTTCCAGTACAGTACATGAAAAAAAAGTGCAAGGAGGAAGCTCTGTGAAGCTGAAGGAAGAGGACAAATAGAAAATGTTGAGAGGCACCAGCCAGGAGGGGTTGTTGTTGACAAGATTTTTTTATTAATTAATTAGGACCAGGAGGGAGAAAAAATAAAAAGAAATAAAGATTGGAAGAGAATCTAAAATACTGTCATGAAAAAAAAACTTTGTTTTACTGCTAATCCCACTGAAGTCTCTAGCCTGGTGTTGTCTCAGCAGAACATATTCTGTGAGCAACTTGGGAAGTAATTTGAGCGTCTCTGAAGTCTTTCATTGGCTCATCCAGTATTAAATCATCTGGCAATGAAGAAAAGTGTTTAAAGTTAGCTTCCATACAGAACAAATTCCTCTGGAAAACTCTTGTCATTGAGCCCGGTTTACCCAAAGTCTGGTAGCATTGATTAGACTGGGGCTGGGTTTGAATTTTTTTAATGTGTTTTCATTTTTTTTCTATTTAAAAAAAAATGCAATTAAAAAAAAAAGAGTACTTCAAACTTCTGTGGACTTAGCCACTTAGTGGAAAACTCAGAAGGCAAATGTCTGAGTTGGGCAAGAGAAAGCTTGTGACGTGTTTTTCTGTCATCCCCTGAGGATGTTACTGCTCCTTCTCTGGGACACTGGGGATTAAAAGCCTTGTGTAGGTGACTCTGTAGGCCCAGGGAAGCAAGGACCATCCCTTCTTGCTACTGCCTGCTAACCAAGGGCTTTGCAACTCAGAGTCAGGGATAAAAGCAGCCCGGTACCCCCACTCAGGGGTGGTCTAGCAGGAGTCCCCCAGATCTAATTCCACACATGGGGATTTTGCATCCACGCTGGTCTTTTCTTCTCTAGTTTTTAAATTTTTAAATGCCAGGGAGGCAGTGAAGCCTTTGATGTCCCCAGGAGTCCTGCTTTAGTGTCTTTATCTGCACTCACCCACCAGTGCCCAGCCAACCCAAGGAGCTCCTTTTCTCCAGGCAGCATGGTGTGTCCTCCCAAAGGGCCAGCTCTGCATCTGCACACATTCACCTGGTCCCACCTGATCCCCTAGGTGGCTTGGCCCTTGCCATTTGCTCCCAGCTGCCTCAACCCACTCTAACCCAGGTCTCCTCAACGTTTTTCCCTTGTTTCCAACCCAATTCCCCATTCTCACTAGCTATGCTGACAGTCCTGCTCACCTCTTCCTACCCGCAGGCTTGGGAAGCTGAAACACCCCGTCAAGTAACACACCTAGTTAACTGTGTAATGCTGTACCTATGGGGCAATTCCATCCCAGCACCTGCAGGGATCCTGATTACACCCTAAAACATGATATTTCAATTTCATTATCTGATCGGGCATTAGCAACGAGCACCACTAATGAGTATATTAGTCAGTTCCTTTATTAAACTAGCGGCAGCATTTGATGCAATGACCTCCTGGTGTAGCTCTTTGATGCCATGTGATTTGATTTTTATTTCTTCTTTTTTTTCTGCTTTTAATTGAGAAAGATACAGCAAAGCAAATAGAAAAACTGTGAGGAGCAGAATTAGCACAATGGCAATGCAGGCAAATACATGTTCAGCAAGGAGAATAAATTTTAGTGTAACTGCAGAAAGAGACAAGTGGCGAGCTCCAGCTAGCTAACATTTGAATATAACCATTCATTACTCCTGCCATCATTATTATGAATTTGTTGTTGTTATTCTATTACACAGCCAGTCCTGAGGACTGGTTTTGCCATCTGTAACCTGGTGATCTTTCACCCTTAGCAATTGTTGTTTGGCCGTGTTACCACAGGGCTCGTTGTGCAAGAGGCTGCACAAGCCCTGAACAAAGAGGGGATGCCAGCCCCAGGGCATTTCCAGTGTAAGTGACAGATGAGTGACAACAGGCAGATACTGATGGACAGAGGAGCATGAGGAAACAGGGTCACACATGTGGCTGAATCCAGGGTGAAGTTTTGGAGCAAGCTTCAGGCTCAGCGAGCTACCAACTCCACCAGTGAAGTATTGCATTCAGGCACTTGAATTCCTATGTCCTGGCAAAACTCCAACCTGGGGAATAATGCAGAACATCCTACCAAAACTGCCATTCTTGTTTTCACTAGAGAAACCATCACAATTTTCCTTCCAAGAAACTCTGATACCACAGTAACAGCCCTGGATGACTCCTGCAAGCCTTCCCAAACATGACTGCATTTTCACAGATTTCATCTCAGGTCCAGTTCTAACCTGATATTTAATCATGAGAGTGTTCAGGGCTCCTTCAGATAATTACTGGAGGTATTAAGCCATCCCAAACTGAAGCATCAGGTGCTTTGCACCCAGGTAAATGGCTTGCATAGGCTCACACAAGAAGCATTTGCCCTGGCCATAGATCATTTGTGGCCCTGCTCTGGCATGTTGTCACATGGAACACCATCATCCCATCCTCCTGGCTTTGGGATTTTGAGGCCAGGCTGCTGGAAGTAATATGGGAAGTGCACAGGAGATTTTAACAGAATTATTTCTGCAGTGTTTTTTCTTCAGGAATCCAAGAACCAAAGGAGTGACTGAAACATGAGGACAGAAAAAATATCTCTGTTGGTATGGTAGGTGTTGAAAGGCCCAATCTGCCTTCTTCCTGCATTATCTTCTATCCAACAAGGTTAAAATATTACTGCCTCTGTGCCAAGTATGTAGTCTGAACCTAATAGTCATGTGCCACCAAGCTGCTGTTTTCTTCCCCCCAGTAGTAAACTTGCTCCCCACTTCCATGGAGGATGTGCCTGCACTGGCTCTACTTATAGTAACCAGAGGTGGAGGTGGGTTTCTGCTGGCTCCAGAGGGCTGAATCACATTTCTCTGCAAGGAAAAGAGGGCCTGACATCAACGTTCAGGATCAAAATGCTGCCCAGAAATAACACCAAATCCTCAACAACTCAAGCAATACTTCCATGACTCCCTAAACCAGGACTGGCAGGTGAGCCCTTCACCCCCCATCTTCACAGCAGCTGGGAACTGTGCATTTTTGGGGGATACCTACAGAAGCCCAAGCAGGAGCTGGGGATCTCCCTCCTCCCAGCAGACTGGAGTAGCTCAGCCAAACTGGGCCCTGTTTTGTCTTTTCCAGCAGACCCTCTGCTGCAGATCCCTCACCTGAGCTGTGTCCACACATCATCCCTGGCAGGGCTCCCAGCATTCCCAGGTCTGTAATGGGCCTGCCCCCCTCTGACTGCCCAGTTAACATCCTCCTGCTGCCTCCTTAATTATAATCCCTTTATTTTATCTAACCCCAATTGTAGCAGTTGGTGAGTCACCAGGCTCCATAACAAGACGATCAGGACACATTTCATATTACACTGCAGTTTTCATTCCAGGGCGTGGGCTGAAGGCGTTGTTTATTTATTTTAATTTGGTTCGGTTTGGGGTTTTCTCACAGGTGATGGAGTACAGAGATTTAAGCAGGGGGTAGAAGGGTGGAAGGGGTAAAAAACAAAAACAACCTCAATCCATCTGGATCAATTAAATCTTGTTGAAAAGTTTTCAACCTCAGGGTTGCCTGAGGTAGGTCTAATAGTCACACTCTTTGGCATTTAATGAAAATGCTAATGATTTCTCCTTTGGAATATATTTTCACTTCTAGTTTGAACAAGATGCATCTCTCCTCCAATCAATTCCACAAGCTCTTAATTTTTTTCCTCCCCATTTATGCGCGTGCCCCTTCAGGGCAAATTAAGAAATTATTGCCTCTATCCAAAAAGTAGCTGAAATGTGCAGCCTTATGCTTCACGTCACAGGGGTGGGGAGGAAAAAAATCTGTACATGGGAGCAACAATCCCATTTGTGTCTGACTTGTGTAGGGAAAATATGGCGTCAAACCTTTCTCATCCTGGTTCTCCAGCTGTGGCACAGGTCTCAGCCAGTGAAAATCACCAGAGCTGCATCTGAATTGAAGACCTCACCTAAAACATTCAATTTTCCTGTTAGTAGTTCATTGTAGTGAGAATAATAGTGAGCAATTAAAGAGAGGGTTGTTTAAATACAGGATGAGACTTTTCTCCCTCAGTTTCTAAGGGATCAGAATGGAGATGAGTGCTCCAGGTCATCCATAGGCTCTGGAGACAGACAGGTTCACCCCCACCCCAAACCTGACACTGGAATTTTTAATGGCTGAAATATGATGGCTGAAACAGAGGCATTGAGTGGAAGAATTGCCACAAGTCAAACCCACTTAGAATTTGCAAAGGAAATTCAAACAAATCACAAAAGTTTCCAGTAAAGGATGGGAATGCTGAACGCAGGCTTAGAGGCAAAAAGGCTAATGGAAAAGAGGGATGGGAGTATGAAGCATTTTCTTTAAATTGCCATTGGCTTAAGGGAAAACTAAGCAATTTCCCTGCAGAGGTCTGAGAAAAGGCACTAAGAATCATTAGTTTTGCCTAAACTAGCATATTAAACAAGGCCAGGGCATGTGATTGCCCTGCTCTTAGCTCTGTCCCTAGCAAGTTTTGTCCTGTGGCACCTGGCATGCTGAGGCGTGGTTGAGAAGACATCACGTGCATTATTCCCAGTGCAGAGTGCCCCTGGGACAACTTTTTTTTGGTGGGAACTTGGATTTTAAAGTGCAGGTGCACCATCTCAAGCCATGCCCTGCCAGGATTTTTGGGATCAGAGAAGGAACCCTGGACCATTTTATTTACTTGTCTGAATATAGGCACAAAATCTGACTGTGAATAACTTTAAAAGGCCTACAAAGTTCTAAGTTGAGAGAGTTAAACCAGAGGATGTGGGCTGGCATCAACAATAAATCAGATTATGAAACACATTCAGCAAAAAAAGGATAATTAAAGGCATGGATGCAAATGCAAATTGCAATAAAACACATGTTTTAGAAAATATAGATCACTCTCAACTGACCTAATCATTTGTTTTTATAGATCACTGATTTTCTAATGAAGAAAATGTAGCAGGTCTAATCTCTCTGGACTTCAGTAAAGCATCTGATATGGTACCTCATGAGAAATTATCAAGTTGTATAATATGGAGATCAGGAGTGGAATTTTATGATGGAAAGGTGAGTCACTGAGCTCAGAAATTACAATAGGTGGTGTTGAGAGAGGATGTACTGAGCTGGAAGGAAATTATGACTGCAGTTCATCAGAAATCAGTTTGGGGACTGAATTTACTTCTGAAAAGTGGGGTGCGTGGATCATAGAATCATAGAATAATTTCGTTTGGAAAAGACCTTTTAGATCACAGAGTCCAACCATTAACCCAGCACGGCCAAGGCCACCACTAAATCATACCCCCACATTCTACATCTACATGTCTTTTCATTTATTTACTTCTGAAAAGTGGGATGCGTGGATCATAGAATCATAGAATAATTTCGTTTGGAAAAGACCTTTTAGATCACAGAGTCCAACCATTAACCCAGCACGGCCAAGGCCACCACTAAATCATCCCCCCACATTCTACATCTACATGTCTTTTCA
>WBNQ01051336.1:0-13223 GCA_013401375.1 Spizella passerina | reverse complement strand
TCCTATGTAAGTAGATTCTCTGTTTCAGGGGTCAGAATATGCCAAGTGTATCCATCATTTGTGTGAAGCCTCTGCACTATCCTTCTCTCTTGTGGGAGGCCTGTTTTCTCTGCAACCACTTTCCTGTGGTTCCAGTCTTCCAACTCCACCCTTTTTTATTCTCTCCTTTTTTATTTTTGGGCTGTCAATTCCACTGCACTATCCTTTATGCCCTGAAACTGACTAGAACATCTAAGAGTTACACTCTAGCAAATTCTGATACTCCAAATTCCAAAGCTGAATTTTCCATTGACACAAGGTGAATTCCATTAGCAGTCAGGGCTGAGGGGCAGCACTGGGTAACCAGCATTACACTTCAATTTGGGATGTGAGCCAGCCTTACATAGGGCATGTCACACATAGCATATATCTATGCACATGGGGCCCATGGACCAGAAGAACCAAGCCTCATACTCAAATAAACAAACTTTGAACTCAAAAAACTCAGAACTCACACTCCTTGTCACTCAGACCAACCCACTTTCATTTGACACTACGTGATGAACGAAATAAATTTGACAAATACTATGTGCATGTATTACAGGTTTTACTTTTACTATATTTACTTTTAAAGCAAAAAGCATTGACAATAATTTTTAAAAATATTATCATTTCTACTGCAAACATCAACTTTCCTCTGACATAGAAATGACACTTGACCACTAACATCTATGCAAATATTTTCATTTTGATAAAATTAAAATTAGGACAGTAGACAAACTGTAGAGTTTTTCATACTTTATTCCATAGACATAGACTATGATGTTGTTTGCAAACCTTCTTAAAAATTAAACAGTGCAAACTACTGTAAATTTAAGCACTGTCAAAAATGAACCTTTTATTTCCATTATAGTTTGGTGGAAACTGGAATATTCAGTGAAAAACAACTAAATTATTCCTGAGAGACATCTATGCCCCTGAAACCAGAATGCTGTCTTCTGAAACTGTCATTATTTTCTCATTTGAGATATAGACTGCAACTGCAGCTCTGCAGCTATATAATGCTATTCTGTGTAGAATACTGCTATCCAATATTATTTGTTTGAAATGTTATGGGCAGCAGATACAACCAGCACTACTGTTCAGCTGTGCAGCTATTAAGTGCTGTAACAAACTGCTGGATGAGGTGGCAGAAATGCCAATTAGAAGTAGTACTGTTATTTTAGGCTGAAATTTTGTACTATCTTCAGAGATTCCTAAAACCCTTCATTAAAAACAAAAAATGAAACTTTGTTAAAGAAATGAATCTCACTACCTCACTACATCAAAACTCACAATGTTACAAAATTTAGGCATGAGCACATTTCTTGCTTGTACTGATTTTGATGCAGGGACTAACTGAAGGATCCCACTTCAACGCTTTACAAAAGGTGATCTGTCTTACACAGAGCACACCCGATCTACTCAGAAATATCAGGTGTGCATTTTCATTTCCTGTGTTCCTCCATCCAGCATTTAACTAGTCCAAATTTATTTAAAATTTTAGACGGCCACAGCCCTATAGCAAGCAGAAGACATCCTTGTAGCTTTTTTTATGGATACTCATCAGTAATGCCCAAGTGTTTCATAAACACTCCTCAATTCATTCACAGTCTTACAGTATTACAGGATAGAAAGCATTATTACCCCCATCCAGAGGCTGGAAACAAAAAGGCTTACAGGAAGCCACAAAAAACTACAGAGGAAGGGCCAGAAAGATGCATGGGAGCACGCAGGTGTTCCTGTGTATCCGTCCACATCCCCAGACTGTACTGATCCTTGCCAAAAGTGGTGGGTGGCTCTCACTGCAGTTCACTTACCCCATATACTTGACACCAAAAGGCTCAATAAACGGAACCTAAATAAGAAAGCACACATCTTTCCTGGCTACAGCCATGCCATGTTTTGGGTTGTACTTAGCTGCATGCAAAGCCACCATCACTGAGCCAGATACACAGGCTATTTATTCCCTGTAGCCTTGTGTGTATTAATTATAACAATGTTTCTTCTTTTCACAGTGCTTCACAGAACCACAAAACAGATGAGGATGGAAAGGAGTTATGGAGATCATCCAATCCAACCCCTTGCCCATGCCACAGCTAGAGCCTGCTGCCCAGGACTGCATCCATGTGGCTATCGAGCATCTCCAAAGATGGAGAGAGACTCCACCACCTCTGAGAAACCTGTGCCAGCTCTTGGCCACCGTGACAAACTGTTTCCTCAGCAAGGCTGAGGATGACATCAAGCTGACAGCGCAGCTGATACTCCTGAAGGGTGGGGTGTCATCCAAAGGGACCTGGACAGTCTCAAGATGAGGGCACATGTGCTCGAGATGAGGTCCAACAAGATCAAGCGCAAGGTGCTGCACCTGGATTGGGACAATTCCCAGTATCAATCCAGGCTGGAGAATGAAGGGATTGAAAGCAGCCCCAAGGAGAAGGACTTGAGGGTGATGGTTGGTGAGAGGCTGGACATGACCCAGCCATGGGCACTCACAGCCCACAAAGCCAAACGTGTCCTGGGCTGCAACCCAGCAGCAGGGGAGGGAGGGGATTCTGCCCCTCTGCTCTGCTCTGGTGAGAGCCCAATGCCGTGTCCAGCCCTGGGGCCCCACCACAGGAAGGACATGGACCTTCTGTATCGAGCCCAGAAGGGGGCCATGAAGATGATAAAAGGAATGGAACGTATCTCCTGAGAGAATTGGGATTGTTCAGCTTGGAGAAGGCTCTGAGGAAACCTCATTGAAGAAGGCCTACACCAAAGTTGGAGAGGCATTTTACACCATGATTTGTGGAAATAAACCAGAGGCAATAGTTTCAAACTAAAAACCAGCCAATTTAGTTTGGGTATTAGGAACAAATCCTAATTTGTGGGACTGGTGAGGCATTGGAATGGGTTGCCCAGAGAAGCGGTGCATGTCCCATTCTCTGTCCCACACTCTGAACCTCACAGTTTGAAGGTGCTGGAGCTGTTCAACATAAAGAATTATTCTTTTCATAACAAAAATACTAGGCACTGTTTGATTGCCATATTACAAAAAGATGTTGCTGCTGTCAATTTGCAGTTCTCTACTATATTTTCTTCTCATAAGTGAAAAGAATTAGATAATTTATTCAAGACCACGTGAGGCAGAAACCAGGCTTAGCTTGCATTCTTGTGCAGCATCCAGTGAACTAAGGCTGTTCTTCTTCCTCAGAAAGGTGTCAAGGACAGGAGTAAGAAACACTTCTTTTAAAGAATTGTTTGATGAAAGATAAAAATATTTTATTTATTTCAGTTTAACCATTTATCTAGAAACAAAATATTTTCTTGGCAGACAAGTAAGCTGTCGCATTCTACCAGGATGAAAAGCTCATTTTCACCTTACTCCTCTACAGCATATCTCATGTCACACTAACAAATGAGAGTCTATTTTGTATTCCTCTTTGTCTGACAGCACTGATTTTATGTGAAATATTTTTTGGCATGAAAGAAAGTTGCACTAACTAAGCCTTTTATGTTCTAATTTTTAAGCCATGTTTTCTCCCTTATCTTTGTTAAATAGCACGGAAAGTGCACAGTGCAAGAATTAGACACTTGACAGATGTTTTCAGACTATATCCCTAGATACAGATCAGGTCTTTGGGTTTTTTTTTTTTTGTTGGTTGGTTGACTGGTTTTTAATGCAGAAAGAAAATCAATTTCTGCATAAAAAAATTACTGAAATCTGATGTGCGACTATACCTGTTGTCAAACTTTACTCATAGAATATAGTACCTTCATAAGTAGGTTCACTGACTTCATTTTCAAGCAGATGGAGTAACTTAACAATTAATCTGACAAACCAAAAATAACCCTCACTACATAAACTAAAAAAAAAAAAATCCCCAGCCAATAATAAAATTCCCACAAACCAAAACAAGAAATTCCTATCAGTGCAAGGATCTTCCTTGAAATGTTGAAAAAACATACACAGTCCTTCTCTTAAAAATAATTCCAAATCCTTTTAACAGAGTTGGATTGTGTTTTATATATTATAGTGACCTTACTGTTATTGCTGGTATTTCTTATCATTTATGTAATTCCACTTTTTTCCCGTCCTTAACTGTGCCCTAGATTCAATGTTTTGATACAGAACATTTTAAAATGCTCAATTTCTAACATAGCTCCTTTAACCCGGTCTCTCATCTGGATTTTAACACTTGCAAAAATGTATGGCCTGGATTTGATGGTTCTTTAAGGCTGAACTTAACAATCAAATTTGGAATAGAGACTATAAAATTAATTTTTGGAGTGGAAATTTGCCAGAAACCTCTCTGACACTCTTCTGCCCTTCTATAATTCCGTACAGAGGGGAATTAGATAGTGAGACAGTCAGTTAAACTCCAAAGAAAAGCAGACTATCTCAGAACAAAGAATAAGGGATATGCACTCAGATGCAGAGCATCCCCCAGCGATGCTGCAGGAGGCATGAAGTGGGCATGCAGTCCTGAGTTTATGTCAGCACATGTAGGCATGCCCACAAGAGTGCAAACCTAGAGAGGACAGTTAAAAACAGCAGAGGAGACAGATGAAAGCAGACTTCAGCACAGTTTAATAATCTGTCCAGAAGTCTTGGAAAGCCCTCTCTTAAGTCTAGGCTGGCATGTCTTCACATCACATACAGATCAAAACAATTACAGAGCTGTCTACATGTCCTGCAATCACACTACTCGACTGCAGTGTAGACACATCCAGAAACAGTGCTACGGTAGATATGTTCATCTAAAAACTGCATTTGCAAAAAGAAAAGCCTGGAAGCATACTGTAAAGCATATGGGACCTGATGAGGAACATATGCTGGAGAGAGTGTCCATTTTGCTAAATTCCTTTAGCTGGAATTGTGGAGAATTTCCCTTAATATTCCTTATCATGTGTTGGTTGGCCTCTCCTGTGGGGATTTACAGAGTCAGGCCAGATTAACCTGAACCTTCAAGGACAGCAATTCATCCAGCTTTGCTGTCTACAGAGGAGACACCATACACTCTACAGGCAGCTGGGAGAAACCTTGTGACATGTAAACAGCACTCACTCCTCTCCATTCCAAAGCAGTGTCAGCGCTGGGTTCTGAACCCTTAACCCAAGTAGACACATTAGCTATCTGCTGATTCAAGGACAGTAATTTCAGAAGAACATCAAGACACCAATGCCTTTATCTATCACTGCTGCCAACAAGGGCAGAACTTACTGTGATGCAGAAACCCAGAGCTGATAAAGTCCTTCAAATTCAGGACCTCCTCTCCTCCAACAGCAGTTCACTGCATGGCAGCAACACTACTACTAATCCACTGGCTCTAGCCTCTACCGGCTACAAAAACAAACCATGACATCCTCTCAAGGACGGCTTACTATCTTTTGTCCAGCAAGTGACCAAAGGGATCCACGCGTGTTCTTAAACTGACTGCACAGTGAATGATTCACTATGAGGAGATTTTGTGTGCATTTTGCTAAATCACAACCAGAAGTTAAGAAGGAATGCACTTTTTCAGCATATTTTGCTGCTTTACCAGGACAGTATAAAGACACACAAGAGCTAATGTTGACTCAGACAATTAAAGATCTGGGAGGAATTGGATCACAGCAGCAGGAATTACATACAGGCCAATTTACCATGGGAAGAAGCAAGCTAGTAAAATGCATAAAGTTTTGGGTACAGGGATAAACATTCTGCTGCCTGTCTCTTTGCGGAAACCCTGAGCACACGCACAGTTGTGCTCCAATTAGTTGTCTGGACCTGAGCATCCCAGCACTCAAACACAGCAAAACCTCTAGTCACCAGGCAGCGCCATTCCAGCAGATTCCACTAAACTGGGAGAAGCTACAGACTCCCTGAAGAGATGCCCTGCAGACACCTTGACAAATTATAAGGCTGGGCAATCGCCATCCACATGAAGCATAACTAGGGGAAGAGCCATTTTCTGCACCTGGGACAGGGTACTCCTGGCTGTAAGGACAGATTGAGAGGCTGGAGAAGGAATGAAAGGTCCCATGGAAGAGGATCTGGTGGTTTGGATCAAGAGTAAGTTGACTGTGAGTCAACAGTATGCTCTGGCAGTCAAAAGGCCCAACCATATCCTGGGGTGCATGAAGCATGTGGAAGAATTCCTCTGCCTTATAAATGTGAATTTATAAGAACTGCTCTCATTCCCTGTCAACAAAAGAGCAACACTCCACATCCTGGGGTGCATCAGGCACAGCATCACCAGACCAGCAAGGGAAGGGATTGTCCCTCTCTGCTCTGCTCTGGAGCAGCCTCACCTCAAGTACTGGGGGCAATTTTGGGTGTCACAACACAAAAAAGACATTGAGCCGTTAGAGAGTGTCCAAAGGAGGCCGTGAGGATGATGAAGGGCCTTGGGGTGAAGCCATGTGAGGAACTGCTGAGGTGACTTGGTCTGTTCAGCCTGGAGGAGACTGAGGGCAGACCCCACTGCAGGTACAGCTTCCTTGTGAGGGGAAGAGGAGGGGCAGGCACTGATCTCTTCTGTGTGGTGGCAGTGACAGGACCCAAGGAAATGGCTTGAAGTTGAGTTAGGGAAAGTTTAGACTGAATATTAGGAAAAAGTTCTTCACACAGAGGGTGAAGGTTCTTCACCCAGGGAAGTGGTCACAGCACCTGTCAGAGTTTCAATGTTAATGAGAAGCAAATAATTAATGATGTAACTCACTTTCCTGGTGATTCCATTCGGTAACTCAAGGTAAATTTTTGGCCATGACCTAGCAACAACCAAAAATATTGTGCTTTATTCAGACCTCAGCATATGAGTTTGCAAAAAGATAATATCCTAGACATTAATATAATTTGGAGACATAACTGAAGACTCTTTACATGTAACAAGAGGAGAAAGGAGTACACTTATACTTAGCACAGTAGAATGTAGGTCAGGGAAAATGACACAGCTTATTTACCTTACTAGCACTCTTCTGCTTCTGTGGGCAGTATATTTCCGAGATATATTTTGCTTCATTTTATTTGGCCTTTTTTTTGTTTGCTTTTAAAAGCATCTTGGAGACAGCTTTTACAAATATTCAAATAAGTGTCTCAACAGGCTGACAACTTCAATATTTAAAATCTTGAGCCCTTTCAAAAGCAGCTCATGGGATCTTCGTAAATTTACTACTGTGACTCAACTGGAACTGACAGCATAGCATACAAAAGGCAGAATATTTACATCTGAATTTTAGTTAAAGAGAACATGAGGAATGTACATGCACATATAAGCAGTTAAAGGTATTTCCTAATTCTATAAGAAAAAGAGGCCAGTCAGTATGGCAAGATTCTGCAAAAGAACTACAGGGATGACTAACCTGCCGAGAGCCACAGCTCCAAATCACAATCTCATGCATGCCACTGTCATGCACATCACAGATTCACAGAATGGCAGGGGTTGGAAGAGAACTCTGGAGATCATTGAATCCAATCCTCCGATAAAGAAGGCTTACCCACAGCAGGCTGCACAGGACCATGTCCAGGCTGGTCCAGAAACTTCCCAACCTCTCTGGACAGCCTGTTCCAAGAAAGCTATGCAGCACAGCCTGATTTTTACTCACAGATGTAAACAAGTTGGTTAAAATAGGGGGGGTTGAAGGGAAGTGCTAAGTTCCTGATTAGAATTTCATTTTAAAAGGAAAGCTCCAGATTGATTCAGTAACAATAAAACAGAGGGGGGAAGAAGGGGGAGGATTTATATATAAAAAGAGGTCATGTAGTACACTGTATTGAGTTTAAAAGATAAGTTAGACAATGTTTTTTTATCTGGTATAAACAAAAATAATGCCAGCAGTATGACTGCAAACAAGAACTGAGGAGGAAATTGAACCAAAAAGGAAATGATTACAGCAAACCTCACAAACCCAATGCTATGTTTCAACCAGAAAAAATACACTTTCAAGCGCTGCTTCATAATTCTTTATGAAGTGCAAATCAGCCATATTCATATTCAAAATAAGCCTTTGTAAACATTCCTAACATGAAAGAAAACATACCTAATGAAGGATTGCCCCAGCTGCCAAATTGTGGCGGCTGAATTGTACTTTTCTTTGATAACTCTCAAGACCTTCAGACCCCTGAATCACTTGGTGCTTTATTGTAGAAGATGATATCACAGTTCCACCTTAGACAGGTAAATAGTAGACAATATTTCTACCACAAAAATTAATTAATTATTTCCCCCCCTCAGTTTAGAACTCTCTTAGGGACTTAAATCAATAAAGTATCTGATGCATATGTTCTATCTTCTTGCTTCCAATAGTCCCACTGTGCATATAAATCTATTGTAGAACCACATTTGCATTTCAAGAGAAGTTCTCTTGTGCTTACTATGCACCTGCTTCATGTAAGCCTATCTTTTCTACCTCCTTCGAGAAACAACAGATCTGCCAGAAAAATAGGGAGCTCAGACACAACACTACTCCAAGTCCACTTGCCAATTACCATTTCCTTCAGTTTAGTTTAGTTATGGTCCTATTCAGACAAGAGCTGAAAAGAATTACTATTTGTCCTTCCAAAACCCAACGTTTCTCAACATTTTCTAACATATTTTTCATTTTGACAGTGGTCATATAGATTTCAACTGTAAAAAAACACTGTATTTGCTAAGCAAATACAGAGTAAAGCACTGGCAAATAGATTACTTACAGACCAGCACAAAAAAATAAACTTTTCTTTATTTTACTTAGCCTTAATTTTAATTATCATGGCTGCACAAGGAAGGATGAAAATATTCTCCTTGTGATATCTACCTGAAAAGAGATGCAGGTTTATTCTAAAATTGAAATAAAAAATAATTGTTCCCTGCCTCCTTGGTCATGATTCATGGACTGCCTTGGGAGCTTCACGCACACAATCAGAGACAGACAAGGGTGCAGATAAAGCTCTGCTACACACCTCATCTAGTCAGCTGAAGCGTTTAAACACCAGATGAGGGAGATAACTTGCTGCATCCCACAAAGGCTGCTGAACTACTGTCGTTGTGCTCATGAGGTGCAGCATCATCACTTCAAGACACCATACTATGTCACGAGGACCATCATCCTTGGACCACTGCCAAGAGGACTTTTGTGCAGCTGTCTGTGACAGATGAACCACCCCGTGGGGCTGCCTCTGGCTGTCTGCTCCCCCTTTCTTGCTGGCATATCTGGCACGTGGAGGCAGCACTACCTGTGTGTCTCCATTTCAGAGAAGAGAAGCTACAGCAGCTGCAGCGGGGCTGTCATGCTTTCCCTTTCCTGCTTCTAATCAGACAAGTGTCCAATGACAGAGCTGCTGAGGAACTGGGTACAGGTCTGAGACACCCTGGAAGAGCATTGTGAGAAAGAGAGCTGTGCCAATGCAGGTGGTATTCTACCTCAGGTGTGTGTGGCATGAACACTTCTTGCACCTATGGAGTCCACATGGGAACAGATTTCAGCTGCCAGGAGAAATGGACAATTGGGAAGCAGAGGAACACTTCATATCTTTTCAAGCTCCGCTGATGCCCAGTCAAGAAACAGTTACAAAATATCTAATATTCGGGATCGTGGTCTTGCAATTACGAAAAAAGTGACTTATCACCCATTCACAGTACTTTGTGAAGGGATTGAATCTTCAAGGGTACCTTCAGTTACCTTGTCCAAGCAGTCTAATTTTACATGCAGCTCTTTGTAAACTTGGAAGCTAGCCCCAAAGAACTCATGATATACTTACTTTCCATGTTGCTGTCATTACAGAAAGAGATATTAAGACAAGCAGCCTCTAGCTAATGTAACCTACTATCTTCTACAGAACTTCCTTACCCGAAAGACTATCCAGCTCCTTATTCCAAAATGACACCTAAAAGCATTTTGAGTAGACTGCACTGGACTGCTTGCTCAAAAAAGAAGATTTTTTTTTTTTAACCAGTCTGCTCGAATTTGGAGGTAACTCTACACTGGGCCAATACTCTGATGTAATTTTCTTTTACTCACTTTTTCTACAAGCTGCAAGTCACACACGTGCTTTCTGCAGCCCACTGAATCAATGATACAGACCAGAAATCACAAACACCTGAAAAGTAAGTGAACTGCCAGTTTAAGACAGTGTGACTGTATTAAGCAAAATGGCCAGTCTGCACAAGTCAAACTTTATACCATATACCCCTTACAAAGGGAGCCTTTTCATTACAGGCCTTCCCATAAATTGCCTATAGTGAGGAGGCAAGTGTCTCTTTAACTACTGAACAGGTCAAATTCTAATACTTTCATTCAGATGAAAAGTGCTTCTCATTGTGTTTGAACTACCTCTTGAGCAATCCCCCAAGCCTGCTCCTGGAACCAGTTTTTCAGCTTACCTGCCAAATCTTCAAAATATGGCTCCAGTATTCCACACGGCATATTTGCAGGCTTAGCAGTCTGAAGACTGAAGTGGTTTACCAAGTTCACCAACCATGAGCTCACACATGAGCGAGCTGCAGAGGATTTTAGGGTGAAGAATCTCATGTTTACGGGTGGTAGTAAGGCAACAGGTCATGCTTTTTATGGCTTGCTGGAAGCACATGCAGTGCACATAACTCCTAAATTCAGTAAGGGCAGGCACACCATTAAAAGTCTGCTACAGCATGTTACACAAGGCTAAATGCATGCACACCATTCAATATAATTTCTGGCTGCAGGATCAGTGCTATTTGCACAAAATATAAAATTATTTTGATTTCCCAGTGGTATAATTGTATATCTTCCTTCAGCCATTTAAATACTAGAAAAGGGTCCAACAGTCAAGTGAGTTGCTTCAGATTTTTTTTAAACATTTTTTTCAGCTACCTTTTGCTGGTGGAATGCTGAGGTATAAAACGAGGCTAAGATGCTAAGATTTTCCATGGAAAACACAGGCGCTAGCAGTTTTTTGCTAAGTTTTGGGGTGAGGGGACTTTTCGAGGACCAGTTGTGACTGATTAATATCTCTGTAAGAGATGTGACTTTAAGCCAACCATCTTCTTTATATATCCAGTACCATCGGAACCTGATCCTCGAGCTCTTCTTTATATAAATTACATCTGCTCACAAAAAGCACTCATTGATGCGGGTAGGAAAAAGGTTTGATCCCGCTGCTGCACAAACACGATTTTGGACTGACCCAAGTAGAAGCCTTGGAGCATGTTTCTACCAGACAACTTTGCATTTGTTTCCCCACCGTTACAAACATGCAACTCCTACTTGATTTTCTTCCAGATTTCGGCTTGCCCGGCGGGACAGGAGGTGCTGGCGGTGGGGTGCCCGCCCGGACGCCCGGCTCCGAGCAGAGCAGCGGCGGATCCGCGGCGGGGGCGAGTGTCACTGCGCGACCAGGGCTTCGAGGCGGCTCTTCGCGCGGCTGACATCACGTACGTGCTCAGCCCCAGCGAAACGCCCCGCGCTCAGCCCTGATTTCATGCGGAAAGCACTTCCCCGGGGCGGGCCGGCGGGGGCCGGGGCTGGGGCTCGCCCCCAGCTCCCGCCCGCCGCCCGCGCCTCCCGCGCCTCCCGCCGCCCGGCAGCCCCGCTCCGCGCCCCCAGGGACGCCTTGGCGGGGGAAGCGCCTCCAGCGCCACCCGCGGGACACCCCGGGCTCGGCTCCGCGCTCCCTCTCCCACCGCTCCGGGGGCAGCGCTGTCGGCGGCAACAAAGCCCCCGTCCGCTCCTCTCCTCTCCGCTCTGCTCACCTCACCCCTGCGCTCCGCTCGGCCGCGGCCGTTCCACGGCGGCCGGGGTGATGGAGACGGAGGAAGGACCCAGGTGCCGCCTCTCGGCTGCCGCCCCCCGCCACTCCCCGCCGGTGCAGGCAGCGCTCCGGCAACCGCCCGGCTCCCGCCGCCCCGCCCTCCGCCCCTACCCTGCCACCGGGCAGCGGCCGGCAGGAGCGGGACGAGGAGGAGGAGAGCGAGAGGGACGGAGGGAGCGAGGGGAGGGGGCGGCTCCGCCCGGCCCTGCTGCGTCACAATGCGGGGGGCGCTGCCACGTGACCGGCNCCGGCCCGGCCCGGCCCGGCCCAGGGCAGCCGAGCTGCCCCCAGATCTGCCCCTCCGCCACCGCCGCCCCGCGCCCGTCGGGAGCGATTGCCCGCAGCGCCTGAAAACGCTGCTCCGGCGAGACCAGTGCGAAGTGCGTGGTACGCCGCTGCGCTAAAAATAATAGAAATGCAGAGCTCAAGCCTGAAAATGCCGAGTTCAATACGCTCGCATCTGTTTAAAATAAAACTCCTTGGGGTTGGGGTGTTTTGTTTTAGTTTTTGGGTTTTTTTTTTAATCTGCTATAAAACCTGGAAAGCCTCGCTGCTTCACTCTTGTACACCGGTTCACGAGGTGAGAGGCGGTGGCATCCTTGCACGCCTTCCCATCGAGCTGGTCCCTCCTGCCTCGGCAAGAAACCAGCGTTTTCTGAGACAGGGCTGCTAAAGGCGCCTCTGCACCCCGCCGCTGCAGGTGCTTGGTGAGCCGGGCAGAAACCCGCCGGCTGTCCCTCAGGCACTGCTGGGGTGGTGGGTGCACAAGCAGGTTAGCCCGGGTAGCGCCCTGCCACCCAGGCATCCGGCGGCAGCACGAGGAGAGGAGAAAAGTGAACCCTTTGGCGGGGTTTTCCTCTTTGTGATTTAGCCTGGTTTGTTTCCCTCTTACTTTTCATAGGCACGTTTTCCATCCTGTGTCTTAAAATGTATCCCTTTATATACCTTTCCACTTCCACTGCTTTTGTGTGCTTTTACCTTTCAAACACAGAGCATCCTAAATTTCATTTGCTCGGATGGATGAGGAGTGCAAAAGCCCGAGAGATGCATATAGGAAATTAAGGCGAATTTATGCTTGTTTGGCTTTGTGGAAAACTACTGCCCACGGAGCACGCTCAGCACTACCACAAGCGTGCCCACATCAGTCAGCACGTAGCACTGCTCTGGACGACTGTCTCTGGAAATGGGGAAAATGCTCTAGTCTCCAGCTAAGTACGTCTCTGTTCTTCCTGTAGGGATTTCTAGTGAAAGTGCATGAACTCCCCTCCTCCTGTCCTTTTAGTTCTGTTTAGTCCTGAGACAAAGTCATCAGACTAACAACCTTGAGAAGCTTGTCATCTGAACCCAGCAACATGGACATGAAAGGAAATACAGTCCTCCATGATACATTACTTGAGCTGCAGCATTATGCATTTTCAGCTTATTTAACATACTTGCCCAGAAGTGGAAAGCTGTTGAAATAAACAGGGCCAGG